>CAEFZY010055640.1:0-146119 GCA_903066815.1 Brachyrhaphis roseni | reverse complement strand
GAGTGAGTGAGTGAGTGAGTGAGTGAGTGAGTGAGTGAGTGAGTGAGTGAGTGAGTGAGTGAGTGAGTGAGTGAGTGGACAATTGCTGAATGACATTAAAGAATGAATTGTGGGGGTCTGAGTAGAGACGTCACATTTATTCATTCGCTCAGATGACTTTCATTCTTCTGCCGATGACATTTACCAATATACACCCTGAAGCTCATTGTAGGCTTTGCTCCTATGCTTTGTAAACAGCACAAGGAAAACAAATATTGCCTCAGGTTTTAATGCAAACTTAAATGCCAAAAGTTCTCAACTTATGGAGGTTTTTGCAAGAAGACACCCTGAAATAACTCAAAAGATTCACACTGAAGAAGATGTCTAAAATAATGAATTAATTTATTGTGTCACATCCTCTAGTGTAACCATTTCATAGCCATGATTATTTTACTTTGTAAAACTCGTTCATATTTTCTTGACCTGCAAAGCATAAAAATAGCAAGCACCAGCAATAGAGCTTTGCATGCCTTGCCATGCAAACATAATTGCTAAAGATAAATAATTAAATGTCTCGGCATGCGAGGAGCTTTATAGCTTGTGCTGTTGGGTCAGCTATGTTAGGGATGTCTGATGAAAACCCTTTGGTATCTGGTTGGTAACCAGTCTCCTGCCGTGTGTTTGCCTGGTAACCAGCAGGGTCCCTGCCCTCACCCTCTTGTGAACAACACAGTGCAATGCTTCCCCTCAGGAGTGTTGGCCGTGTCTGTGTGTACATATGTGTGTATTTCCTTAAATTAAAGAGGATTTTTCTTCTCTTTTTTATATATCTTCTTGCAAGCACATTTGCGCATATTATCTGACTCACCTTGACAAGCTTGGACTGCAGCTTTGACGTCCTCTTCACTCAACATCCCAGCAAATGCCATGTTTCTCTGGGGCTACCTTAGGGAGACAGAAACACATGAATGGAAGAAACACAAGGTGACTGAAACAGAATCTGGTGCTCTTTTTATGTCAGATAGCGGTTCATGTGAGATAAAATCAGCTGGAATGAAGCTATATACTATAATTGCTCATTCCCCGTAGTGTAAAATAAAACACTGGTTTGCACTTAGCGTATAGTTTTCATGAGAAGGATACCACTAGTTAGAAACATAAATATTGTAGCAAAATTTGCCAGACAGAAGAAGCTGGACTTTAATTTTAAGCTTATCAGCCTATATTCAGAAAATGTTAGCAAACATAGAAAGTTGCTAAAATAAACAAGAAATCAAAAATAGGGTTTCACATTCTGTAGTTTCTTCCTTATAGCAAAACGAATTTTTTTTTCTAAAGATACTAAGCCAGAGAAATAACACAATTGCATCACCAAACAATGTACAAAGAAACCAAAAGATGCTCACCGTGCTGTGGGTGATATTTTCACTTTCCGAGCGGATGATGTTGCGGATCTCTGCCTTGCTCGCTTTGTGCCCGAGTCACTGACACTCTGTTGTGGATTCGTGATCTAGAGTGTAAGAAGCAACCTGACGTCTCTGTCCTCAATCCCAGAGAGATTCCCTGTATGCCATGCATTGCCTCCTCCTCCTTCATCAGTTAATCAGAGCAGATAATTTTGTCATTCATAGGCCTACTGGTTTGTAAACCTGCAGGCATATCAGAAACACTGGTTTAAGAAAAAAAAAGAGCTTTGTAATCTGATTAAGGAAAATACTGGTTATTGTACTGTACCATGTTTTAGATTGATCTTGCTCACTTTAATGTTGCAAAAAAGTTACATAAAAATAAATATTAAAAACATATACTCACAAAATGTTGCATATTCCTGTGGACAAAATATTTTATACGAACTGTCAGAACAATTTGCTTCTTGAGTCTTGCTAGATATCAAAACATACACATCTCAATTTAAAAACAGTTTAATGAAAAAGAATTGGTTTCTCTTTTTAAACTGGAGTGTCAAATCATAATCATATAGAATGCCTTGCAAAAATACTCATGCCCCTTGATCTCTTTCACATTTTGTCCTGTTGAATTCACAAACTAGAATGTTATTTGGATTTAATCTGACAGACCAATATAAAATTTTGCATAACTGAGAATGTCACACGTAACTTTCAAAACCATTTGCCATAAAAATCTGGAAAAAAGTGGTGCGCATTTTCTTATGGGATTCCCTGTCATACCTCAATCCATTGTCCCATCAACTCTGACCTGCATCTTCTCTGTCCCTGGTAAAGAATTTTATTCCCTGAACATGATACTGCCATCACCATGTTTCACTAAAGAGATGATATGTTCACAGTCATGCCCTGTATAGTTTTCCAACTCAAATACTGTTTTGTATGTTGTCTTTTTCCACTTGTTTGATGTGTTACCCATATTAATTGTGGCAAGCTAAAAATGGGACCACTCTGTGGCTTTCTTTCAATGATGGCTCTCTTATATACATGCTTTTATAAGGGGCAGATTTGACAAAGATAGTACAAGTCCTTTGGTGTGTGCAACAAGATGCTGGATTTCATCTATAAGGGTTAGGGTTTTCTTTTCTTTTCTTGCTCTTCTGCCATTATTTGCTGGTGTAGCAGCATCAGAGTTTTTAAAAAAGCAAAACTAGCTCATAAAGAAGACTGTGTCCTGGAAACTGCTCTGGGGATGATGTGAAAAAAAGGATTCTTCATAAAATGTAGAACATTACAGACAATCCTGAAGATCCTTTTCATGAGGCTACTCTACAACAATGGCGTCCTATTCTTCTTCTTGAGTTTGTTGGCGGATGACAAACTGTTATTTGATCTTCACTACCACCACCAACTAACAACAGTGCATTCAGTCAAATACCTTTTAGATTCACTGTAAGACAGACCACTACAGGAAATTCTGCCATCAGCATCTACATCTCTTTGAAGAAGCTTGGATAATATGAGTATCAACAGCATTTACCATTTAAAATATCAGAATGTTTTTTGTATGGCCGACTAGATTTTTCATAAGTAAAATACCAATGAGAGTTTTTGAAATATAAGAATATTGATATGTTAACAGGGAAATTTGTTAGATTGTAAACAAAACAGCCTCAATTTGTCACATATCTCTGTCACTAAATAAAACCAGCTATTTATTTATAGTTGGTCATAAATCCAGAAATGAACATGTTATGCTGGTATGCCTGCTTCCATTGCGTGACTCGTGTCAGCCAAGTGACTGGGAGTAAAAGGCTTTCCAATGCTTTTCAGTGAATTCACTTGACTGACAAGAAAACAGCACGCTGATTGGCCATACAAGTACAAGCTAAAGGCATTCTTCGTTTTGATTGGTGTATGTAACTGCCAGTCATATGGATTTTTACGCCCCTATTTTGTGATGTACAGGAACATGGCGCTTTGGGGGAGAGGTGTTTCATGATACCGAGGGGCTGTTGATTTAATTTTTCTGAGCTAATGTTTATGTAAATGACGCTTGGACGTTTTCATCAAATATGACAGTTCGCGAAAGGTGGCCGCTGTTTTTGGTCTCTATGGACAACGGAACGCTTCATGTCGGAGTTGCGTTTGCTGTCGTCAGCTGAAACTCCTAGCCTCGACATGCTAGCTCAAGCTAGTTAGCCCGGCGAGTAGCATCTGGCTAAAACAGCCCCAAAATGTGCTCTTATGTGTAGCTTACACTGACAGTAAATTGGTAATCAATGTTTAAATCACGTAATTCGGTATTATATCAGCCGTTTATTTAGGACAGTTTCAGTTGGCTAACATTTCGTTGGCTAAACTTGGATGATGGAGAGACGCCATGGGTCTGTGTTATTGCTGGCTACCTGGATTTTTCTGTCTGGATGTTGGTTCTCTGAAGCTTTCCCTATTCGAGAAACTCGCAAAACAGGTAAGGCACCAGAAGACGAGTTTATTAACAAATAAATGGTATATGGTTATGTTTACTTTGTATTTATACGTAAACACGTCTGGAAGCTAGCATTTTCTGGAATGGGTACCTGCTGCTAATGATCAACTAGAAAGCTAACGCCAGCATAACTGTTCTCTGGTAGTTTGTGAAGATTGTTAGGCATTGTGCGGGTAATAGTTTAAAAGAGAACCCATTTTACTCGCTGGTCGAACAAACCCGTGAATATTTAAACAAAATTACAAGAACGACACAATCAAGTGAAAGTCACGACCCGGCTAACTGACCACCTGAGAAGCTAATCATAAACAAATCTCCCCCCTAAGGGAAAGCACTCTTTATAATTGATTATATTTACCTCTGTATAGGGTTAGGTATTGTATTAGGGTTAATTCTTAGATGTTAACACAGATCTTGTTCAGTATGTTAACATTTCAATAGCAGTTTATCACACATTCAAGTTAACGTGAAAGAGCAAATAAGATTGAAATTTAAAACAGCTATGGTGTTTTATATGATTTGTAATGGTTACTCAAGAGATTTCATTAGTACTGTATATTGTATTATCTTCATCCTTAAGACATCAGTCTGTGTTGAAACAAAATACATCCTGTTAACATTTTCTTACAAACTAGATATTACAGCATATATGAAATGAATACATAAATTATTTTTAATTTTAGATCCAATCTGGACCTTTTGTGGGCTAATGAAGCATTCACTAATGTGTCGCACCAGTGTATGAGTCGTATATGAGTTTTAAAACATTAACAGACTTTTTGGTTTGTTCTTTAAAAAAATCTTCTCAACTTAACACCGTTTTGGCAGCTTAGACTTTACAGATGAGCTTTGCAATGTTAAACTCGAATAAAATCATATTAGGTAGTGAATTATATGCTAATTTGTACTTGAAATGTAAAAAACTTTTGAAGCTGCTTTTTACAATTGCAGATAAAAAGCTATTTTTGAGGAGACAGCACAGTTGGATCACAGTTTGTGTGTTTTGCCTTGCCTTTGAATTGCACGATAATATGAAGATGGTAACCCATCACTCTAATTATTGGGTGTTTTATTATACAGTTGAATTATGTTGCAAACTAAGCATACTGTGAAAGCAAAATGGTTATTTTCAAAGGTGAAGAAGTGGGATATTCCACGGTCACCTGGTCTCTAGTGGACTGAGCTTACATTTCACCAACTGAACACAAAACCGAAGGTAGAAAGACCCAAATACAAACAACTAAACACAGCTTTAGCAAAGGTTAGTAATGGCATCAAAATAGAGGAAAGTCATTCTTTGTTGATGTTCATGGGCTTCAAACTTAGTGAACAACTTAGACAACATATTAATAAAAATGATCAGTGTATTTATGATGATACTGATTTGTTTAAGTAGCACCATTTAACTGTGAAAATTCTGAAAATTTAAAACTTATACACATTTTTCTAAATTTAGACCTTAGTCATCCAAAATCATTCTAGCATGCACTTTAATTTTTTTTGTGCACTATTAAACAATCCCATGTTCCTAGATCTTGACCCGTTTTTCTAGATTTATTGCAGAGTTGAGTTGATGATTGCCTACCAGCCTGGCAAAACTGCTACCAGAATGATCACTTATATTTTTATAGCACTGACATAGTTTACCTGCATCACATGTCTTTTCATGAGTGAGATCATATGACTGTTGTCAATTAAATTATTTATGAAATACATGTTTTGCTATCTCTTCATGTGTTAATTTGCTTGCATCGTGACACTCCTTTTCAAGTTACATTCTATCCAAAACCTGTAAACTTTTGCAGATTTTATATTGATTTGTATATTCAAGGGATAAGTCAAATAGATTGAAAATCACAGGTCATCTTCAGAATCCCATGAGTTGGGTTTTATGAAGTAATTTCAGTGTTTTCTAGATTACATTGGTAATTTTTCGTCAGTCCCATTCCCTCCAGTTTCTCAGAATACCGATTAAAAAAATCTAAATGTGAAAATGTTAAACAGTGGACCTGTAATGTGTAACCGCAAGATTTTCTAATCTTATCAGCCCCTATCAATGATTAGCAGCAGTGTTGTTTGCTCAGTTATAATGTAGCATATAAGAAAGAAAGGCTGCAGTATGAGCCCGATGCTTATAGTTTTATAACCCACAACCTGTCCCTTGCCACTCCTGTTTGGCCTACATCAACCAGTGCATAAATTAAACGGTACAAGTCCATAATTCTTCATTGTTACAGTTTTAATTTAGCTGAAGAACATGGATGTGGATACACTTAAAAATAATTAAAAAGACTTATTCATTTGCATATATATTGCCTTAGTGAAATGCTTGGGTCATTAGATTGTAAAGTAAAAGTACAGTTAGATTTTTGTGCCTCTTTTTGGTGTGAAGCAAGCTCATGCTGACATGTTTACCATAGGGAATGTTGGCTGTATTCCTTCACTGCCCGGCTACCTTGTTGCTTGATCACCAGTCAGTCAGGGAGGCTTGTTTCAGTACAGGCCTGTCTGCCTGTTATATTGCTGCCAGGGCATTGTTTTGGATGGTTCAAAGTCAAATTGATGTTGACATCACCCCAAGCCAACCAAGTCTCTGTCATTCACTTTATTTATTTTTTTTTCTGAACCACAGAAGCATGAAAAATATTTGGAAAAGTAACTGAACACAACTCTGTGAAAATTATTTCTTGAAAAGAATGACTCGGCTAACTCTGGTACCCGGGCTTTGCTTTTGATTCCTGTAGATGATCCCAGACTGACAAATCCTGAACCAGCCAGACAGTGCAGTTTGCTGCTCTCTGTAGACATTGTTTCATTTTTTTTCCCCCACCAGTTCAAAAAAAAAAAATCTGTTTAAAAAAATGGGTCAGCTTCTCCTCTGTGAGAATCACTACTGAAATATGCAGTACAGCTGAAATAAGACATGACATCTCCCTACTGTGTTGGTCCTAGAAAAACTGCCTTGCCTGAGAACTCTGCCAAGTCATGATAGGAACCCATGACTCAAAAAAAACCTAATAAAGAAGAACTGATCCCATGTGGAGGGGCAGCGACCCGGCTCCTGTTGACTGCGGCTGTAGCATCTCTGGGGGTCCTGAACTTCCTTATCACTTGTTGCTGTGCTGGAAGACACAACAGGGTGTTTGCTCTGAGACCTTTCCTCCAATTAAGGCAATTTTTCCACTAGGTTGTTTTGAAGGTAACCCTTTGTGACATTAAATAGCCATTTAACAATTGTATGTATTTGTTTTTACTATCCAGTATTCACACACTGTCCATTTTGCAGTCTTGTTCAACAGGTTCAGTTGGAAGTATAATCCAATAATTCCTATGCTTATGAAAGAAAAAAAATTCTGGCTTAACGTTCTAGCTGACCTGCTTTTCATTATGATGTTGAAGTTGTTTGAGTCTAGTAAAGATATCATTGAAATGGTAATTCTTTGCAGTAATGGTATTGAAAAAGTGAAACTGTGTCATATACAAGCATGCACTTGTCTATGATTCATGAGGATTATTTGTTTTAGGTAACAATCCCAGTTCCAGCTTCTTAGAACATTTGAATATTACACATGACCAATCAAAAAAAAAAAAAAAAAAAAATTTAAATACATGATACAGCCACATTAAAATCCCATGTTCTGTAGCCATGGGATGTAGCAAACATGTGAAAGGATGGGTCTGTTCTAAACAGTTTTCCATTCATGAAAATATTAATTCTTTAGAATTTAGAACCTCAGAGTACAAAGTTAAATACCCTCGCTTTACAGTATCAGTATTTACACAACTATTTAAAACTAAAGCGTAACATAAGCTAATTGTTGTTTTTCACTTTTTTTTTCTCTTTGCAATTTTTCATTCTTAAGTTAAAGTAATTGAGCAACAGTCACTGCATTTTGAATAATCATATTTCAAATAGGAAATAAACAATTGCTACATTTAGAAGTACTTTCCAAGTAAACATTTTTGTTGAACATCTACAGAATATTTTAAAGCTTTAAAGTAATAGATAGCACTTCCGTCTTTTAAATTGTCTGTTTTTTTTGTTTTGTTTTGTTTAATTTATGTTTACTAAATTGGAATTATTTACAAACAAACAATTTTTTTAAGGGAAAAGTAGAGGATCTCATGGGTAAATGGATGAAACCTCGCAAAATATCTGTCTGTCTGGAAAAGAATTGGGACTAACAATTCTGGACTTTGGCTTAATCAAAGTCCAGACTTACATTTCAGACTCCACTGGTGCTAATCAGCCACACTTCCCAGGTGTCTATTTGTATAAATGCAGCCATGTATAGTTTTCTTTCAGTTCTCCCCTACTTTGTGTTGGTTTATCAGTACACCAAAAAGTTTCAAAAATAAATACATATATTTTGAGATTCTCCGCTGTGTATATATGCAGAAATTTCTTTTACCAGTTGTGCTAAAATGGAAGGCTGAGTTTTGTGATGTGGGCCGGCTTCAGTCTAGAGGCTGAGAAGTGCAGCGGGTGGGCTGAAAGGCTGTTGTTAAAGCTGCCAGTCGAATTGCTAGGCCAGCAGCATCCTCGCTCGAGAAACCCCACACCTGCTGTCACCGCTGCTGCACCATCAGCTGCTGATGGGCCTGTGGACACCCCCACAACTGTCTCTCCGAATGTCTCTGAACTAGAAGCTGGATGGTCAGGACTAAAAGCTTGACAGTTCTTATGTTTGTGGATAATGTGCACTTGGAAATATAAATATGGAGCATTGCAGTGTTTTGGTTCGACATTGCCTTTTTACGTGTAACCGGGTGGCTAAGCTGCAGGAGTTTCATGATCAGATGATCAGTCTATTTTTGTTTGTCTTAAGCAAACCTTTGTTGTGGATAGATTTAGATGAAAACTGCTGTTAGATGTTCTCAGTTTTTTTTTTTTTTATTACAGCTGAAAATTTATTTTTTTCCATTTCTTTTATCAATTTTTGTCATTTCAGATGGACACACAGGGGACACTTTGCCCGTGTCTCTCTACTTGCCCTTGATCGTGTCATTAGTTGTGCTGGTGGCTCTGGTGGTGGTGCTAGTAAACTGTGTGACCTGCTGCAAGGAAAGAGAGATCGACTTCAAGGTGAGAGAGGCGGCTGGCAGGTTGTCAGAAGAGCATAATTCCTCCTGCTCCAGTGCAGACTTAACATGACAACTACAATGTTTGTGAATTGACTGTCATTTGTTGCCAACGATGTTAACTGTGCGTTTGTGATGCATTGAAAAATCTTATGTCTCATTTAATTTCTCCTTTTTGTTGACGCAGGAGTTTGAGGACCACTTTGATGATGAGATCGACTTCACTCCTCCAGCAGAAGACACGCCTTCTATGCAGTCTCCAGCTGAGGTTTACACCCTTGCTGTGTCTCCTGTGCCACTGCCAGGACCCCCACATCTGCAGCCTCTGGCCAGCATTACAGGTCCGATTAGCAGTTAATCAATTAGCAATAAACAAAAACAAACACCGACAAAGCAGGGTCAAATTCTTTAAATTACACCTACTTAAACTTTGTCAACCCTTTTGAAAACACATTTCTCAACAGATTTACATGAGATTTTTTTAAGTACAACAAGCAAAACCTGTGTACAGTCAGTTTTGATTTGGTTTTTATTTGGGGTTTCAGAATCATCAAGTGGTTTCAAAGTAGGACGCCACAGTTTGAGTTACATCCAGGAGATTGGAAATGGCTGGTTTGGTCAGGTAAGATGTTTTTTTTGTTGTTGTTTTTTTTTAGTTTTAGCTTAGCATTTTATGCATTTTATGGTGTTGTTTTTCTTATTTTTGTGCAGGCAGCATTTTTTATTCTAGTTGGTGATTAATATATTTGGTAGGGAGTTGGGTAATAGGGGGAAATAAAATTTAGATATTCTTAGTTGATATTTGCTTGTTTCACAGGACCCCTAATTATTTAGCTTGTGTTTATTTGCTGTCAGGTCCTGTTGAGTGAAATATACACAGACCCTGGGGGAGCCAGAGTGGTGGTAAAGGAGTTGAAAGCAAATGCCAGCGCTAAGGAGCAGAATGACTTTTTGCAGCAGGGGGATCCATACAGGTAAATGAACAAAGTAGTCATTTTAAACAAAATTTATTTTTGTTGTTTTTTTGGCTCTTTCTTTATGTGTAAATGGTTTTGTGTTCTTTGTTTTTGTGTTTTTATTTTGTCATTTTTATTCAAAGTGATCACACAAACATGTTGATCAACAAAAATCAAGTTTAATATAGTATGTTCACTTCATCTAAAAAAATCTGCGATGTTTAAAACAGATTGAAGATTTATGAAATTAAACAAACGCCTTTCTTTTAAATATTCATCACTATTTTTTAGCTTTAATCTAAACTAAGAAATAATAATTGCCAAATCATGAACAAGTTATATCAAAACAGAGAGGAAGCTGCTACTTCAACAAGCTCCTCCATACTCAAAGATCTTTTATGCATGCCAGATGTGCTTCTAGTAAATATTCTAGCCTCAGAGACCGAGTAAGATAGTTCTTTAGAGGCTAAAGATAATCATACATGCCCCTTGAAAATGATTGATTTTTCATAAATATGACAGTTTGCTACTGAATTCTTGAAGTAATTTTTAAATCATAAGATTAGACCCTTTTAAAAAAAATATATATAATCACATGGAAAGTATGTGCAAGAAATTTCAGTAAATGCACTTATAAACTCAATGAGTAATCATGACAAATTATCATCAGTTTTAATTTTAAATACCAAACTACTGATTATGTTGTCTTTTTGTCCATATTTGAACAGCAGTACCAGTGTTGGCAACACCCTCTGCCTTTTCTTCCACACATTGCATGATATTTTGTCACATTCAAAAACACAAAATAAAGATTTACAGCTTCTTTCCTTGTTCCTTTCTTTCTAGCCTTATTAATGAGACTTTTTTATCCTTTTTGTTTGGTTGTTGTTTTCAGAGTGCTGCAGCATCCAAACATCCTCCAGTGCCTCGGACAGTGCGTTGAGGCCATTCCCTTCCTGCTTGTGTTTGAGTTTTGTGAAATGGTGAGTGAAGATGTGCTTTTTGATCATAATAAATAAATTAGCTACTACAGAAGAAAAGCAACTAAATGAGATAAAATCCAGATAAATATGCATATTTGAATTGAAGTTTTTTTTTTTTTTTTTACATTGTCTTTAGATTTTTTGTGTGATTACTTTTGTCCAACACTTCATTATATGTGTGTGTGTGTGTGTGTGTATATATATATATATATATATATATATAAATAAAGTGAATTAACTGATCTTACTGAAGCGTTTTCTCCAATCAGACGAGCTTGAATAATAATAAATACTGTTCAAATTCTCAGAAGTGACTGCTGTTTTGGACCATGTAGATTAAAGGCTTAACATATTAATCCCAAATTGGACCTCCCACCTACTGTACACACTGATTTCACTCATTGGTCCTCCTGGACATTTGCTCATGTCTTTCACTGAGTACACAACACAACCCGAACAAACTTAGGGGAGTACCCTTCCCTTCCCTCTCCAATCCCCTCCTTCAGCCAGTTACATAGTTACAGTAAGCCCTGGACTTCTCACATTCCCACCTCACCCAGTAAAGCAACAGGCTCCATTTACACTCCTCTGGTGTCAGCTCTACCAGTTGCTGTGTTTGTGCATTTTTATGGCCAACCCCTTATGGTTGTTGGCAGCTGTTGAATGAATTCTTAAGAAAGCGAAGCTGTAGCTAAAGAAACGTGGAGCAATTGTTACAAAACCCGTATATTTCTGTTTCTTATTTTTGTAAAAGCTACGTTTTGGAGCCAAAACGTAGCTTTTTTTTCAGGGGGAGATTAACATCCCATTTGTCTGCTATATTGTTAGTGTGTGTTGGGTTGCTTACTGGTAGTCCTCTAAATTAATACAATCAAACGTCTTTTTTTTTTTCTTGTTCTAATTTCTCCAAACTGTTTAACAACTTAAGCTGAGTCCAGTTGAATTTGTCTGGCCAGCGGTTGCGTCATCTTATTTGGGCTGGGGTATTGTCAGCTGCCCACACTTGGCAGAAGTTCTGGCATTGTGGTCTTTCTCAGCCAGCTCCAGTAATCCCTCTGACAGCACATGGAAATAAGTCAAGGTGAATAACTTGCCACAAGTCATTAGGGAGAGGAGTAGTAGGTCCTGTATGTTGAGGGTGATAATGTGTGAGGGTAGCACAACTGAGTGATGTGCATACTCGTTATCCCTCGCTGGATAAAGATTTTTGAGTGCTTCAAGATGGAGCTGGAATTGTACCCTGCATATTTTCTTTCTTTAAATGAATTCAGTTAGCACCTAACATTTAAGAGCTGAAGTTCTTTGTTAGTGTTTAAGGTAAATTTGTCCTCCTGCTACTTTACGCTGCATCAGTCATCATCTAGATGTTCAAACATGAAATTTGACCCTACAGTTGCGCTGTGAACAAGTTGAATCCTGAAAAACCAATCAAGTGTGATGTTTCCTCTGTCGAGCTGTAGATTGATGGCTGGTTTTTTTTCTTCTGTTCTGCATCAACCATGCTGGGTAACCCAAACTCAAAGCATTTGGACATCAAAATACATCAAGCAACTGTTGCTGCGGGCTCTAAAATATCATGTGATGTCAATTGATATTTAAGACTATTAAGTCTTTAAAAATTTAAAGACTTAACAATCTTTAAGTGTGTGGCCAGGAGTTGGGATGCCTCCATGTTTCATGCCATGAGGCAAGCAGCACCCGAGTTTGGCTTTTAAAAGGTGTCGGCACAGTTTATCATTATCAATAATACATAATGTTTAAAGTTAGGCTGTCTTCTGTAGTCAAAGAAGCCAGGGAACGATATGCAAAAAAGATTAGAAAAGAAGCAATGCCCTTACACGTGCAAGAGAGCAGAGGCTTTAAACAATGTTTTACAACTTAAAAAGGGTAATGATTATCAACTTGACTCTTTTCAATGCCATTTAAAAGCGATTAGTACAGTCAAAAGAAATATGATTACTAAAACATCAGTTTCTGTGTATTCCTTTGAGGTCCTTACCGTAACTCCTGGGGATTTACAGAATGCTTCCAGCATGTTCTATAGCAGACTGAGATTTGAAGATCACAAGGATTAGAAAAAAGAGAGTTGTAACGTCTTCTGCCTCTCTCTTATCAGTTGGTAATTTTACTCTCACTCTGTAGCAGCCTGAATATCTTGCAGAAATTTCTCAACATCTTTTAAGAGGCAGTTTCTTTTCATCTTCCTACATCTCTGTGCTTCTACATACTTTATTTATAAGCAATTTTAAGGCATATTTTTACTCTGTAACAACTCCCACACCAAATAATGTTGTTTGCAGAACCTCATAGGGCTTGGGTTTAAAAATTTTAAATAGATTTTTCAGTTTTTGACTAACTCAAATCCACTAACTGCTGATTTATCAGCGAATCTCTAATTGTTCTTTATCTTGGGGTATTATTGAATTAATCACCATTTCAAAACTGACCTTCTGTGTTTCCATTTCCTGGTAGCTCTCAGTGATCTATTAACTTAGGTAGACGCTGCAAATAGGCTTACAGTAATTTCTAAAATACCTTCAGGTCTCCAAAATAGCATCCTGTGTTGCCTCAGAAAATACCTGGAATTAATTTTTATGTTAATTTTTGTTACTTGATATTGTAGCAGCTAAGCTAAACTTGAACTTAGTACATTCTTGTACTTTTATTGTTTTAATAGCAAATTTCCTGAAACACAAACTTCATATCCTGCTCCTAAAGATTCACAAAGAAAGGTAGACAAATAATTACGTTTGCATACTTTGAATGCAGCTTTAGAGTTGAGACTTTCTACGAAAGCCCTGCTGGGTCTTCTCTGTATACAGTGCCATACAGTGTACATACGATTTTTCACATTTTGTCATGTTGTAATTCAATGTGTTTTATTAGAGTCATGTGTCAGACCAACAAAGAGAAGTGTGTAATTGTGAAGTAAACTAAAATAATATAAAGAACTGAGCAAAGAGACAGCTTGTGGCAAAAGAAACTGAATTTTTAAGCAGTTTACACAATAACACATTGACAATTTGGCAGTCACTTTCTGTTATACCTTAATGAATGACAGACACAGATGTGTTATGAGGCAGGGGCTGAGCTCTTGTTGAAAGTCAAATTTACTGACTCTTTGGCTTAGTGCCCAGAGGTTAACTATTTGTTCCCGGTGCACCTAATGATTGACGTCTCACTGCTCTGTCGTCACGCCGCTCCGACAAACTGCAGGGTTAATTTTCTAAATAGTTTCTTTATCATTTCAAATGTGAATATTTCAAGTTTATTGTATTGATGGTGAATAATTGTCCAGAAGAGATGAGTACACAGTAATTTCTTGATCTGACCGAGACACTCTTATTTATAAATCTGTGACACAGCACTGAGAAGCATTGAATTGTGTTACCCTTATTTGGCTGTCTCACGTTGGGCTGTGAGAAGTGCTGAAAAGACAAGGAGGGGGGAGTCTGCTGCCCCTTTGTGGCGACGTCTACACACTGCATTTTATTGGCATCTCTTGCTTTTTTTTAATCATTTACAGAATATTTATCTTTCTGGTCAGTTGTTTGTTTGCTTTGAATGGGTTAACTGCTATTTGTGTGTGTCTTTGCTTGTTGCTGCAGGGGGATTTGCGAAGCTATCTATCTCAGCAGGATTGGACGTTCAGAAACGCTGAGTTGCTGCAGCTGCAGAGGATGGCCTGCGAAATTGCTGCTGGTGTCACTCACCTTCACAAACACAACTTCCTGCACAGGTAGCACTTCAGAACTGCAACACTTAATTAAGCGCTCACCGTTTTGATCCACTAAGCTAAGCAATGTGTTTTTTTGTGCAGCCACTGTTTAGGGTATTGCTTACTTTGTCAGTGACAGCAGCTGTGTAAGCATTGTTTTGTAGTTTTTGAAGATTGTGATTATTTACTTTTATTTTGAGAGCTTATAAAGAGAACAAAATTCAGATATATAAATATTTACCTAATCAGTAAGTTTTGCTACTTTGATTTCTAAAATAATTAATTTTACAAGGTATTTAAAGTGTCATGTGGTAAGTACACAGTCATAAAAGTTTCTGGAAATGATTATGAAGACGTAGACCAACAGTCAGTTTTATTTGCGTGCTGTCTGTCCAGCCAGTCTCAGGAGTACCGGTGTTCTCCAAAAAAGGTTTGTACAGCGGAGCGGCTGCGTTTCGTTTTCATTTTACCACAGCCAGCACTGGTTGGGTGCCCCCCCCCCACCTCTGGTAGCAGGGTTGCAGTGAGACGTTAAGAACTCGGGGATCGCTAGGTGGGGTGGGGCTAACATACGATGCTCAGCTCATCAGCTCTATTTTGCATGCTCAGAATAAGCTTTAAGGGTTCCAATTACACAGCTCCAATGCATTGCCACAGTGTCAGCTGTCCGCTGCCAGAGGGATATGATGATTCTGCTCTTTGCATGTAAAGGGATATCCTCATATTGGGCGTTGTGGTTTAATCCTTGTTACAACTCACAGAGAGGTCTACACGATTTCCTCAGTGTTGACTCGTTTCATTTTCACTAGTGAAAATGGTTCTTTGACAGGTTCAACTCAAAACGTTTAAAAAAAAACATTAACTCATTATGCGAACTAAAAAAGGACACGCTGTACAGCTTGATGAAACTGTATATAAGAGGGAAGAGCTTGGTGCAGCAACACAGACACAAAACCCCTCGGGACAAGTGCTGTGTGGGCCGATGTCTCAGGCTGAAATCTCAGCTTTGCTATGCAGGGATAAGAATGGAGGTGCAAAAGATCAAAACTCAATCAGCAGCTTGTCTCTTTAATAAATTCCTTTTTGGAAACTTTAAAATGTTAAATTTTTTAAGTGTACATTTCTGTGGGATCTCTTATAAATCAATAGATTTTTTTTTTTCTCTTTGGCAATGTACATAAACTTCAATAGGACTAATATTCTTAAATGTATTTATCCAGTGCCAAGAACTCTCACCTGTAGTAAAAACTTTTCTCAACCAAAAATAATCTTTACACAAGCGAAGGCAGCACGATGTCACCTGCTAGTTTTTTCAGCTGCTATTTCTAACTTCAACTTCGACATTTGTCCTTCAACATCCTGGGGGTTTTTTCCAGCTAGAAGTGACTGTGTTTGGCTCAAATGATCCAACTGAAACTTTAAATTTGGCTCAGTTTAAAAGGAATCTCTGAAATTTAAGATTAAAATAATTAAATCATTTTGTTTTGTACAAAAAATTGGTTATTACTGGAATGTTTTGTTTTCTTCATTGGAATTTTTTCAACTCAAATCTTTTGGAAATGGCTTCTTAAAACAAGAAATATGACATTATTTGAATAGGTAAAATAATTGCTTTTATTCACAACCAATTGAATTTTTATCTTGATTTTATTGCATCCAGTATGATGCACATATGAGTTTTTTGTTTTTGCATGAAAGCATTGTCAGGTGTTGCGCGGAGGGGAGATATTTTATTTCATAAAATTATTTATTTAGACATGATTTTAAATGACTTTTCAACTCAACCACTAATACCATCAAATTATTTACAAGGAATGTATGTATGAAAATTAGTTTTATACTAATTTCTTTCATGTTACGTTTTTTTACACTGTTTAATGTTGCGCTTTTTAAAAGGCGGCATCTGTAACTTTTTTTTTTTTTTAAATTGCCATCTAAACTGACAGTTTTCTTTCAAAATGTGCCACTTGGTTAATATTATTTTTAAAGAAGTGATTTGAGTGACCCAAGAATTGCTGAACCTGAGAGTGTAGAAGGGTTTTGCAATGAGTCCACAAATACATTATGGGTATAGAAGTGATTGCCTCTTCACCATATAATGACCTTGTAGGGCTAAAATGTTGAACTTGTTTCCCTCCTTACTGTGTTACTAACATGTTGACACGTTAACGTACAGCAGAGGACTGTTTCAAAATACATCTTCATTTGTCTTTTCAGAGGTTTCAGCAGGACTGGCTGTAAGCTAGGCTGTGCATGTACGCACAAGGATATTGGTGTCCACAGCGTCTGTCATTGGGTGGTTTAAAAAGGACTCTGTGTACCAAGAACGCTGGTGAGGCAGAGTAACAGGAGCCTGCTTCTGGATTCTCTGTGAATGAATGCTTAATGTGCAGAACCCCGGAGCTTGACGCCCTCTCCTGGCAGACCAACAAAAGTTCTCAGTCCGTTTCCTCTCCAGAAACAACATCCTGTGGCCAAGCCAAAAAATAGCTCCTGTAAGAGTTTAATGTGAAGAGTGGGGAAAATGAGAAGCCACTTGTACTGAATTCCTGTGGGCACCCTAATCATTTGTGATTCTTGAGAGACGTCCCTCTAAACCATTCTGTGTTAATCTCTTACAAGCAGATGAGCGAAGCTTGTATAAAACCGACACTTAAAGAAAGAAGTGAGATTGATCTTAGGAAATATTTAATGTTTTTTTTGTGTTCTCACAGTGATTTGGCCCTAAGGAACTGCTACTTGACCTCAGATCTTACAGTTAAAGTGGGAGACTATGGAATCGGACCCTACAGATATAAAGTAAGGACATTATTCATGGTTTGTTGTCATCTGTGCGTAATTACTGTAATAATCTGCATACTTCGTTTTTTTTTTGTTTTTTTTTATCTAATGATAACTAATGACATTCCTTTTCACAGAAACACAGCTTTCACAGGTTCACTTGGATTTTTTTAATACTGTTTGCAAAATAATCTTTGCTTATCTGAAGTTTGAGTTTATGATCATAAGCAGTTTATTATTAGTATTCCTCACAAATGAGGATGTTGTCACGACAAGTTAAGATTCAGTCCAAAATATGCTGTACAAATATCTTCTTCTGAACTGTAACATGTAGCTACAATATGTAGTTAAATAAAACACTATATTTCATCTATAATGCATGTTTACATTATTTTTGTCACTGTGTCCCAGTCACCAGTGATGTTTAGGACGTATGTGCTTTCCTTGACAGTGGCAGTTTTTTTAAAAAAAAAATCCCAGTAGCAGTTTCTAAAGGTCGGTCAAAATACACTGCTAAAACTCAGGAGGAAAAAGGGTGAAAATGCTAATATGTGTTAACAAGGCGTCCCAAAAAAACACACACAGCTTTAGTCCTAAACTTATATCTGAGTTGACACATACAACCAAGGAATTACTGATGGTTCTGCTCCAAATTACATTGTCTCACAGTTGTTTGAAGAAATGCTAGGCTAATGCTAGTATGTTTACTTTCTGTTTTAATATGACTTTTTATTAATTCAAAAAGTCATATTTTGTGATATTTCAGTACAGTTCGTGTAAGGACAAAATGTCTTCAAAAAGTTGCTATCCTTCATGAACTTAGTGCTCGAATTTGAACATCATAAAATTTAACGACTGATGTTTCAGCTGCTCTCTGCGCAGCTCTCCTTTACACAAACAGCTGTCTGAGCAAAATGCAGAGCAGGTCACATAACCAAGCCAGAAAAGGAGCTGCCACAGCAAAAACAGTTTCGTTCACCCCGAATGCCATTGGAAAGGATGAAATATCTCTAGATTTTTAGGAATAATTAAGATTCATTGGGTGACCAACCTATGTGCCGGACCTAAAATACAGTTCAGGAGGCCATACTTGTAGATATTCTTTTGTTTTTGCAAAATTTAAATATTTCCTAGTTGTACTCTGTTGTCAAATATTTTGAAGTTATTTGTAGGTAGTCCCTGATATTGTGCTCTATACAATACCAAAAATACATGTTTTTTTGGTGGGTCCTATTGGAAGATGATCTGATAATCAAAACGTAGACCATTTGTCCTTTGGTTTAGTTTTTGTGTTTTACTCATAGCTAAATTGCTGTCATGACTACATCGAAACCTGGCTCAGTTTCGTAGTGAAGAAGAATCTCAATCTCTGCTATTTTTACCCAGGCGAGCGAACAGAAAGTAACTGCGTTCAGTCTGAGACAAAACAAATGTCCCCTTTGATCAGACATAGGATACATTTCATCGCAGAATTCAGATTGTCCTCTGTAACTTGATGTGCTGCATATGTCCTCAGCAGTTGGATCTACTGCATTCCTGAAATACAGCTTAGCCAGCAGTTATGCTGTCTGAATTTAATACTCATGAGGGAAGGTCACCCAGCGAATCTATTTCTGTAAGAAAACAGAGAAGCAATGTCAGGGAGGGTGTACTGCCTCAACAGCCGCTAAATTTCTGCTCTTTATGATGCTTTTCATTTAGGTTCTTATCCATATCTGTATGACACCATGTTTAAAACAATCTCATTTCTGCAGGAGGATTACATCATCACAGAGGATGATGTGTTCGCACCACTGCGGTGGCTGGCTCCTGAACTGGTGGCAGAGCGCCATGGAGGGGTGATTACGATGGAGCAGACCAAGGCCAGCAATGTGTGGTAGGTACACACATCTGCTAACCAAAAAACCTTTTGAAGAGTCCAAAAAAAAACAGAGTTGATAACCTCTTTGCTGCCAAAGACATTCTTCCGAGTTATAGAAGAAACTGTTAAAACCTTCAGTGAATATATATATATATATATCAGTATGTGCAATATTTATATCACAAAGGACTGTTTGAAGTTTTAGACATATAAAGCAGCTGATATCTTTATTGCAATATTAACCTTTATTATTGACATTGCAAGATTTTCTAACATCAGGCAGACCTATGTAAGATTTGCAACCCTGGTAAAAAATAAATAAATAACAGCGATAATGCATCGTTAAAATACTGCTCCACTTGGAAATGTTTCCAATAATTACCAGTGTTTTTATGCAACGTCATTAATTTAAGTACATTTGTTGTTTCATGCTCATGTAATTTGCTGAGCAGCTAGTGTGTTTTATGGGGTTAACAATAGCTGCCGCTCTTCCTCTGTTTGCAGGGCCTTGGGGGTCACGTTATGGGAGCTTTTTGAGAATGCCACTCAGCCGTACCCACATTTGTCTAACCGGGAAGTTCTACATCATGTAATCAAGGAGCAACAAGTCAAACTGTTCAAACCGCAACTAGAGCTTCCTTATTCTGACAGATGGTGAGACTTTTCAGCCATTGTCTTAAGAGATTTTACTCCCAAATAGAGTAGAAAAAGAGCTATAAATTCAGGAGAAAGTCTAACTGATTTATCTGTTTTTTGTGCCTGCAGGTATGAGGTGTTGCAGTTCTGCTGGCTCTCCCCTGAGAAGCGGGCCACAGCCGAGGAAGTGCACCGTTTGCTAATCTATCTGCGAATGCAAGGCCAGAAGGACATAGAGGAAGATTTCGAGCAACGCTGGGATGCACTGAAGCCTAACCCCATCACCCGACAGACTGTTAACAACTCGTCTTTCCCGATCCTGGACCAGTTTGCCGATGATGCTTTGCGACAAGAGATAGACGAAGTTTTAACCATTACAGAAACAAGCAAAGGTCTCAGCTTCGAGTACGTTTGGGAAGCAGCCAAGCATGACCACTACGACAGCAACCACGGCCGATCAGGCATGGACACTACCTTAAACTACCAGAGCATGTTCTTCCCTGTTTCTAGGGAGGACATCCAGGCTCATTTCCCCGATCCTCTACCCAGGGCAGGAGGAGCTGAAAGTGGGAACTCTGCATTAGGAGTTCCTGGGATTGTCCCAGTGTTTGATTCGCAGAAATCATCAAATGGGAATGAATATTATATCCAGCTTGAGGAGCAAGGCGAGAGCGCTGACGGGGATGTTGAGAACGCAGAACAGAACATGGGCTTTCCTTCTAACCAGAAAGACTTTGTTGTACTTCAAGATGTCCGTCTGGACGAGTCGAGCACAGATGCTGACTTTTTCCACCAAAGCATCGACTCAAAGGATTCATATTTACCAGACAGCCACATCTGGTCATCTCTAGAAAACGACAGTCCATACCACACCAACATTTTCACTGAAGAGGGGTCAAAGCACGAAGACTCTCCCTCCTGGAGGCAGAACTTTCTGGAGCTCCCGGAGCGCAGTGGGAACCCTTTTCTTGATGAAGCTTTGGAAGTCGAAGATGTGAACCCAAATCCGAGCTATTTTTTAGAGGAGGGGGACGCCTGTCACCTGCCGGTTGGTATGGAAGGAGAGCAGGAGAACATGGATGCAAGGATGCGTCTGGAGACTGAAAAATTGGCTGATAATTTTGTGTTTCTCAGAGAACAGAACCTGATGAAAGAGGACTCAAGCTTCTCAAATCCACTGCAGAACTTTCTCTTACCCGGCGTTGTCCACGAGCCCGAGGAAACATTTAAGATGAACTCCTGGGACAACCTTGAGACTTTAGACAGTTTAAACACAGCAGATACACATTTGAGACCTGCAACAAGTAGCACAGCCTCAAGAGGGGACTTTTTAGACTCTCCAAGCACCAACTTGGGGCCGTTTTTGATAGAAAATAAAACTCTGGTGCCTTCCATTACAGTGGTTGCAGATGATAAAACAGACAGCCAGGTGCCAGTCAGGAACGGTTCTTCCACTGAAGACCTCACTCTGCCCCAGTCCTCAGACAGAACTACAGACTCCGGTTTCAATTCTACCTCACAGAGGTTTGAGCACATTACTAACAATATGGATGGCCATATCCGTTTTTTCTCTGACAGTGCCACTACAGACTCTTTGTCCACAGATGCCAAAATCCCCAGCCTTGAAGATGACCCCGAAGTCTCAAAGGTCATAGGAACTGGAATACCTGAAATTCTCCAAGTTCAAGCAATCCCTTCTGAAAATGGACAGAACGATGACATAACAAGCAACGACCTTCTGAGTGAGCTGATTGAGGACGCAGATCTAGACCTGGAAACAAATTTGTCTGATCAGGAGGAATCTTTCCTGGAAACTAACGGACATCCACTTGTTAGATCCTCTCTCCTTGTATCCGGTCCTTCTTTGGATCAGATAAGCCAGGATAGTTTATTGGAAGACAGCATGTCCACCACCGTCCCAACGTTGGACAATTCAGCTGAAACACCAGATTCTCTCGACTCCCTCGACATTCATCGGCTGGTGGAACAAGCGGAGGAGCTGAAAGCTCAAATCTCCCAAAATAAACTTCAGCCTCCATACAAAATATCAGACAGCGGCTATGAGACAGAGAACCTGGAGTCTCCTGAATGGAACTCGCAGCCTAACGTCGCAGACTGCTCCCCTGTGAAAAATGGCGTTGGCATTTCCATCGAAGAAGAGTTGGAAGAGCTTGGTGCTCCCACCAATTTGGTTCCCCCCAGGATAGTCATCTCTGAAGCTGAGGGAATGCCCGAAACACGCGGAGTGGATCCAAGTGAGGATCACCAGCCAGACCATGGAGATCCTGCAGAAGAACCACTCACCGGCAGCAACTACAGAGACTCCGCCTACTTCTCGGATAATGAATCAGAACCAGAGAAAAAGGTAGAGGAGTCGACTGCAGGAAGTTCTACAGAAGTCACATGGATGAGGAACTCTGAAGGTCAGACACTGGAAGCTTACAAGGAAAGAGATATTGATGCTTTATTTTCCCAAGAAGATTTCTCTGTACCTGTTGGTGTTGAGGATCTGCATCCAGAGGTGACTTCAGAGATTGGAGAGGAACTAAAAAGCGAAGTGGCAGAAGCTCACAATGGAAAAGAAACGAAAACACATAATTACCAGGACTCGTTTCCTGAAACACTGAGTCCGACAGAAGGTCTGGAAGCCCCCCCCGTCCCTTCCAATACTGCCACAAAGCCAACACTAGAGGGCGCTGTTCACGCTAAACTGACCAGAACCTACGCCCACGACGGTCATAAAATCAAAGAGCCTGATATGGAGGGCCGCTACCTGGGCAGGCGTGACGGTCCGGGTTTAGAGGGACAGGAAGATGGCGTCGACGCCGACGAGGAGGATGAGAACAGCGAGGACTCCGATGACGACATGCGCGCGTATCAGCTGCACAGCTCCAGCGAGGACAGCGAGGACGAAGCCATGCACGCCGTGCCCATTATTGTGTCAGACGACACGAGCGGCAAGAACCTAAAGAGCCTGCTGAAACCAACAAACCTGAACATCGAAGCTCCGTCTTCCTCGTTTGCTGCCAGGTGCAACGCAGAGAACTCCAGGAGAGCGGTGTCGTTCTTCGATGATGTCACAGTCTACCTGTTTGACCAGGTAATGTCGACTTAAATTTCATTTCGCAATTATTATTTTTTTTTTATTTTTTTTTTTTACATTCACTCAATAAATGTAAATAAATGTAAATAAAAGTCGATTTTTAGAAAAGCTATAGAACAGTTTAAGCCAGTTACACTTCTTGTACAGAGATTCCAATAAATACAAAGCGCTCCTTTGTGTCTTACTAATTGTTCTCTAACCTGTTGCATTGCAGGAGACGCCCACTAAGGAACTGGGAGACCACTTGTCTGGTTTGAGCAGTCAGTCCCCAGAGCTCAGCAGCCCCGTGCCCACAACCAGCTACCTGAACCGCTTTGCTAACTCTGAAAGTTCAACAGATGAAGAGGGTGAGGCGAAACCCCCCCGGCTGGTATTCACTGTTACCGATAACAGGAATCCAATCTGCTAACGTGTTCTGTAACGTCTCTCAGGTGGTGGTTTTGAGTGGGACGATGACTTCTCCTCACCCGGACCTGCCTTCCTCTCCAAAATTGACAAAGACCCCGTCTCTAAGGACATGTCCTCTACTCCCCCATCAGTCGGACGCATTCCGCAGCCGAGCTGGAGCAGCTCCTCCACCTACTCCCGTTTCTCCATTTCACCGGCAAACATCGCCAGCTTCTCCCTGACGCATCTCACCGACTCCGACATCGAACAAGGAGGCAAGTGCAGTATCAATCATTAATTTTATATACAAGTCTTTTACCATTTGTTAGTCAATAGGCTACATATTTGATTAATTAATACATAGTCAGTCTCTAAATCTATCAAAAATTAAAACACCTAAAATAAAAAACCTTTACCCATCCGAGGGTACCGTCCCATTACACTTAATATTAATCAGAATGAACAGTTTTAATAATCTATTATTCTATCGATTATTCTGACGGTCAATTTAATTCTATTTAAAAAATTGGCACATTCTGCAGGTTTTTCAATTAACCACTTGAACCTTTTTCAGACTATGTTAAAAATACATTAAAACATGCACATAAATAAGTAGTTACAATAAAAAAAAAAAAAGAAAATAAAATTGTTAACGCTTGATCATTGTAGCAATTGATGCTAAAGAAAATTCTGTCTACTAATTTGTTTAGTTTTAATTAATAAATGAGAGGTTTTGTATTTTAAATTAAAAATGTATGTATCTTTTTAAACAGTTTTGACTTAATTACTGCTCTGACTGTTCTTTCAGCAAATGTGCATTCTTGGAGTCTGTATACTCCAGGTAACTATTAACCGATTACTAAATTAGTTGACGATTATTTCTATAATCAATTTTTCACGATTGATTTGATTAATCAATCAGTTAATTAATCAGTCCTTTCAGCCCTAATCAAGTTGTTTTATTTAGCAATTAAGATAATTGCACATAATCAATTATTCTACTTGTCAACTACACTAATATCTATTTCCTAACGATTTCAATAAAAAAAACCCCCAAGCATACAAAATTGTAATGTTTAAACTTCAGATTAGAAATGACAATGTTTTTTAAATAAAGCAAACAATCAAGACATTATCTAAGCTGATGATTGTTCTGCATTACAGTAGCGTGATACATTTACTTAATGCCCCTTTCCTGTCTAAGCAATCAAGTCAATTAGTTTTGAATGCAATAATTCCTTGTGTTATATATATATATTATATATACACACAAGTCTGTATGCTCTCATATGCCTAAATAGAAAAATCTGTGTCTCTTCTACATTTCTTCTCTGCTGTTCAATAACCCCACTCTACACTATTGTCTGATTTGACAATTATTATTATTTTTGTTCCATTTTATGTCGACATTTCTTCAAAAAGTCTTTTTTTTTGTTTTCCACTATTTAAATTCAACTACTATAAATTTGAGCTTAAATGTGTTTTATTATCGTTTTCTTTTTCTTTTCTTTTTTTGATGAGCCTGCTCAAAGTAATTGTTACAGATTTTTGACAATTCCAGACTTGGATTCCCTTGCAAAAGTTCCAGGTTGCCAAAAAAAAAAAAAAATTTAAATGAAATATTTTTCTTTAAAAATATTACTAAAACCATAATTTAGGGTTTTGTAAGTTTAGAAGGTGTATGAATATCTATGCAAGTTGAAGACAGAAGGTAATAATGGTTCAAAGATTTCCTTTAAAACAATATTTGGACTCATAATGTTTCTGTGGTAGTCTTAAGAGTATATTTGATGTCCAAAGGAGTAAAGGTGAGGTACAAGACAAAATAATTTACATATCTTAATGTAAAAGTTAATAAAAAATAGATTCATTTACATTTCTCACATTCTGACTTCTTTTGACTAATATACTCCTGAATTAGAGTAGAGTAATAGTGACATAATTTTTAAAGCTTCACAATGGTGATGGTAAGAAATGGGAGCTTGTTTTGGCTTTATTTAACACAGATTTCTGTATGTTGTCAGGATTTCTGAAGGATGTATCTTGTGAGTTCATTCATTGTTTCTTTCCCAACAGGAAGCAGTGAAGATGGAGAAAAAGACTAAGGCGACAAACGAAGGAACCATTATCTGTAACACTACTGAGGAATTAAGCTATGCCCGTCCTTTTTTGGGAATGTTGGGATGAGGACAGTTTGTGGAGCTCTTGCCTCAGGCAGAACCGTTCTCAGAAGTTGGCAATTTGACTTAAAAACGGATTTTCAGCCGATTTCAGACATTCGGACGGGTCCCAGTCCCGGTCTGAGCCACAGGAACTGTCCAGCTCCATTGGTATATTTTCAGTCGAGTGCAATTAAAAAAAAAAAAAAAAAGACAAATGTGCTGCTTTATAGACTTATCATGCACATTCCAAATGTGTGTCTGTTTCGTTTTGTTGCCTGCTCTCACCAAAAAAAAAAAAAAAGAAAATATTTTAAATTAATGAATTAGATCTGAGCTGGCAAATAATCACTACAACCAAACAGAAATAAGCTCTTTGATCTCAGCAGAACTACAATTATAAATCTAAAATGTGATATTTATCAATGTTTTATTTTATTTTATTTTTTTCCCTCTCCTTCATGTTGTGCAATTATTTCAGTGGTTGCCTTTCATTTTATTTTTTCTTCTATCTTCCGGTTGAGTTTAGTGAGTCTCCTAATTGGAGATGACATTCTGCGGTTAATCCTTCTGTAGCAGTATTTGAATTAAAAGGATGAGAACTGCAGATGTACTGAACAACCTGTAGAGGTGACGCACTGTACGTTCCTTTATGTAAGGAACACTAGCAGTAAGCTGAGGGTGTTATTATTATTATTATTGATTATCAGTCTTAACGAAGGGGAGGTTCAACTGTGAAACGGTTGAGGAGAGGAACGTATTGCTGATTTATTTGTATTTTTTTTTTCTCTGTAAAGCTTTATTTTAATTGAAACATGCAGGAAGTTGTTTTGTCGTCGCTGGGTTTAATCATGGTGCCTGTTGATTCCGCGAATCCGGCTCCCTCTTCCTCCCTTTTTCTGTCACTACGGATATTTCAAATCACATGACAAGCCGGGTGATGTGGAAACTATTTTTTTGTCTTTCTTTTTAGATAAGTGAGAAATCTCTATTTTGAAAATGGCGTCGAAATTGAGTTGTTTGTAAACAAACGTGCAATGAATTTAATTAACGTGTTCATAGGACGAGCCGGTGGTTGCGGTGGTTGTTCTTCGGTGACACTACTAGAACAAACGGAAAAATATGGCTGCTGTTATAAGTTGTTATGGATGTAGTTAATTGCCTTTCTCTTTTTTTTCTACATTGTGTCAAATATGGCAATATCCTCTTTAAAAAGCATTCATTCGCTGTATGTAATTTGTACGATCAATACAAACAAAACTAACAATTTTCTACCCTGTCTTCATTTACAGCTATTCCTTTTGGAACTGTAGTTTATACCGCCTATTTCTTTGGATGATTAAACCACCTTAAATATTTGTCACTTGTGAACAGCTGTACTTCACCTGTAGTGGACCTCCACCTCTCCTGCTCCTGAAGGCACCATATCAGTCATCACTAACTTCTGTTAAACCAGCAGCCTGCTCCTCAGTTAAACTTGAACACATATTTAAGGAAATCTTATTTTGACCACAGTATACATTTGCTTAATCTTGCACATTTGAGAAATGTAACTTAATGTTGATATGTTCCAATGTGTATATATGGATTCAGATTTTTTTTTTTCTCTGTTTGTAAATGTGGGGGGAGGGAAAAGATGTAATTGAGTTAACAATAGGAGGTTTCATTTTGTAACTTCAAGCTGAGTTGAATCAGAGGAACATATCAGTCGTCTACTAAAAGCGGTTAAATTAAGACGCAGAAGCAGATGTGAATTCATTCTGTCCTTTAAGACCTGTAGATTTTAAATATTTTTACTTCCTATTGATCATGCTTAGTGTAATTTAATGAAATGTTTATAATTACACTGTTTAATATGAAAATAAATGCAAACAAACTTCTAAAAGTTTTCGCCCTGCATATTTTTTTTCGCCCGTCTCTCTAATGCAGGGGTGCTCAAGTCCAGTCCTCGAGACCTACCGTCCTGCAACTTTTAGATGCAGCCTTACTCCAACAGACGGGGATCAGCTCTGAACAGGCCTGGTAACGAGCCATTCATTTGATTCAGGTGTGTTGGAGCGGGGTGGTAGCTCTCGAGGACTGGACTTGAGCACCCCTGCTCTAATGGAACAGTGCAGAATAATTTCTTGTAGAGTTTTCCACACAGTGGGTTAAATTTGTTTAACCCACTGTAATGTAATCTGAAATAATTTTTATATCACTGTCAATTTTAGCTTTGCTGGTTTAAAAACTGCACACATCCTACTGTTTAAAAAAACAACAAAAAAGCTGTTAATACTGCAACTAGGTGAAATTGGTGTACAGTATTTCTTTGCTTCTTTTATTGTTGACTTTGAGAATTACATTTGGAAACAGGTTACAGGACCCAATCCCATTTAATTAGATTTTTTTTTTTTTTACCAGTCCTCATTACTGTTGAAGCCACATGTTTATATTCACTACAAATAAAAAAAACAATCTTTTATTTTAACTTTTTCAAATACCGTCAGACTACATTTTGTTGACATTGGATGTAATTTCCATTTAAACTGTAGGAGTTTGGTCAGTTATCTCTTACCATCATCTAGACTAAAACATATTGTATTTTAATATTACATTTAAATAAGCACAGAATAGAAGGGCAAAATCTGAAAATCTCTTCAAATCTAGTTGCTTTTCCATTGAGAAGAACAGTATGACATCAAATGATAGAACAGCACTTTTAGTCTTTATTTCACATTTCAAAACCCTTTATAACATCATGACGCCAACAGCCGCTGTGGTGTTAACTGTCATGGTCGTTGCCGTTTTATGAATTGGTGTGTATTAACAGGAACATGTACTTATTGCAAAAGGGTAGAGAGGTATTCTCTGATGGTAAAGACAGATGTTTCAATCTGTATAGTAAAAAAAAAACACTGTAAGCACTGCAACCACAAACAGCCGGACAAGATAAAGGAAACAAATTCTAACAATGCATAGTAAATAATTTAAAATGAAATGCAAACAGAGTTTTGATGAGTAAGTCAATCAAAATGAGAGTAAAACTAAAAACCAGATTACACTGACTTTCGTTAAGAACCAAAGCGTAGCCCTTAAATAAAATCTCCCCCTCTTAGGTTTTCACGGGAAGCTGTGAATATGCATACAAGCTATTGCTTCAGTCCAGTGGTAGGATCAACATGCATTTGCCTTTGTTTAGAAAAAAAAAAAAAAGTCTTAAGAGACATCAAGAGCCATATTACTTCGGTTTGTTTGTAGCTTACTTTCTTCCATCTTCACTGAATACTGAAATATTTCTTCTTGTGCAAATCAACCCTGCTGTAACATTCATCCATCGAACAAATCCCCCCGAAATGCTTAGTCAAAAAGTCTGTTTTATGATTGTGCAGTCCCTTTACGTGAAAGGAATGAAGAATAGGTCTGAGGAAACAAACGGATTTCCAGGCACAAAGAGGGCGGGGGACTGAGGAGGGACTGTAGAGGTGCTACACACACACGGCGCTCCCGTTCACTTGAGCCGCAGGTCGCTGGAGGGCGGGGCTACGAGAGGGGCCGCCAGGAGGAGGGACGGGCCCCCGAAGAGGCTCGGTGGAGTTTCCCCTCACACTGATGTGCTCCCATCCTCCCTGCAAGACAAACACTTGGAGAATTATTGACAAACCCTTTCAAAACACAGAACATCTTCCACATGTTTGCTGTATCCCTCTATATTGCTTGGTTACAAGTTTATGATTGCAAAATGATTCATTTTTGCAATTATTGTTTAAATAAAGTGATTTGACAAGGAACTACAAAGTAAAAAAAAAAAAAGCCTCAACTCACCCCTATGCCATAGTCCCAGGACAGACCCTTGGGTGCCATGGGCCCCACACCCAGCCTGTGGCAGATGGATCCAGGAGTCTCAGTAGGAAAACCTGGAACTTCGTCTGCGATGATCCAAACCTTAAAGTAAAAAAAAATTAAATGTTTTGCCTTTCGATGAAGGTATTCTTGACATCTAAGGGATAAAATTGCTATTTTAAATGTGAGTGTGTACCTGGTCCAGCGGTCCCACAGACACCTTGGTGACGTTGTTAGAGATGAGCTCCCACGCAGAGCCCTGAGGGTAGCTGGGCGTGAGGCCCTGTCTGTACCACAGATTACCTGAAAGACATCAGTCAACATGTTTGATTTCTTTATTTGCCAGTTCGAAGACGCAAAGCAAACCAGATCAAATGAAAACTCACCGCTGTCATCGACAGCAAACACAGAAGTCCGACCGACGGAGAGCTGTCTGAGGTTCTGCTTCAGAGGAGAGGGGATGTGGTACCAGCATTCTCCTATATAGCGAGAAAAAGCTCCTGAGATAGTCTGAACTCAACCCTGAATACCTACAATTATGTTTCCTTGATGTATTAGGTCTGACCCACAGATCAGCTTTCATGTCCAGCTGACCTGCAGGGTTTTGTGGAGACACGGATCCTCTGTAGAACACAGCTCCGTCCCTCGCGATGGCCCACACCTGATTGGCTCCTCCAATGGAGATCGACTTAAACGGCTGATCTGTGCCTACATGGAGCCAGGAGCTACCCTATGGGAGCAGAAATACTTCCAGAAATTCTGACCCACAAATCCATAATTCATAGGTGATATATTCTCAGGACGTGATCTAAAAACACAGATTTCTCACCGCGGGATTCTGGGGACTCACGCCCAGCCGACACAGGACATCTCCTTTGTCACTGAGGGCCCACACGGGAACCTGCTCCATTTTGCTCTGGGCCAGACACGGCATCAGAGAGACGTCGCTGAGATGAATCGGTGGCACCATCTTCCACGGACCTCTCACTGTTATCTTGCACCTCCTGTATAACGAACAGGTCACCGTTAACATGGAAACAGAGTCACAAACTGGAGGAAGGCGAGTACTTACCTCGTCCATCTTCGGCGCCTCACAAAGTCCTTCATGGTTTTGTGGCCGTGAAATGTCCTGTAGGAAAGGGACAAGTCAGACAAATGGCTAAAATCTCGTCTGTAGTCAAACCTCGAGAAATAAATGTTTCATACGTGGGAAAGTCTGCAGCGTACTGCCAGCCTTCTTTGTCTGTTCCTCCAGGAACGCTGAAATCCACAGCCCACTCCGACACCTAACACAGCAGGAAATGAGAGGAGACAGAAAGCAATCACTGTATAATAATATTATACATTGTTAGTTTCTAGTCCTAAATTGCCGCATTTGTAAAGAATTAAACCTAATGCTCACTAAGAATTTATGACAGATATTTGTGAACAGGTCAGGATTTAAACACAAAAATTACAGTCAGTAAGGATGGATAGATGGATGGATGAGTAAAAGGATGAAGGGGTGAACAGATAGACAAACAGATGAATGGTTATATGGATAGGTGGATGGATGGATAAACTTGGGTATTGAAAAAACAAACATCTTTCCACATTTGCTCGATAAAATTGCAAACTTGCTAAAACTTTCCCAAACTGCTGAAGATACCTGTTAAAATTTAAACACTGGATAACATTTCAGGAGGTAACGTTGGGACTCCTCTTACCCAGGACCACTGAGGGGTCGGAGGGTGTGTGCTGCCTTTGGTGCATTCCTTTAGGCCGCTCTCATCACTCCACATTGGGCGATCTGTAGGAAGTCCTCTGTAGGATTGAAACGTGTTTTTTGTTATGAAAAATGCACTGGGATGTAATATTAATGCATATTACACCTGTAAATACATAAAATGAAGGAGACCTACTTGTCAGTGTAACCAGTCATTGGGTTCCATCGCTGATTCTCATACACAGGTACACTCCTGACATCAGTCTGCAAGTGAATCTCAGGGTTGACTGCAGCAGAAAACACAAGGTCATTTTCACATTTGTTTATCCACAGACTAAAGCTTCAGTACCTGGATGCTGGCATATTTCCCATTAAGATCACAATAAAAACAGTAAAAAAAAGGGAAAATTTTGCTTAGCAAATGATCTAAATGTAATGATTTATAGCATTTCTGTAAATCAGCAGGAAATGTTCCTGTCTGAAGGACGTGTGTTACCCGAGCTGGGCTGTCGCCCAAAGCTCCCGCTGTAGACCCAGGCAGCGCCGTCCCACCCGATGCCCCATACCAGCCCCAGACTGTTAGACTCTACGCAGCGCAGATGGCCTGGGATCTGGCGCCAAAACCTGAAGCAGCGTACAGGCGCACGCATCCAGTGTTAGTCCCAGCAGTTAGCACAAGAGTGGCAAAGAGACAGGCAAAAAGTTATCTATTAGTAAGAAAACAAAAAGCAAAGACTGGAAATGAAGGCGACGAGGATTTTACTGAATCTCAGGGCAAAGCAGAGGAACAGAATTCAGTCTTTGGTATCTGGCTCACATAAGGTCGCAGGCCATAGGGTGAGCCGCAGCCTCCAAAGAGAGGGGCGGCTCATGTACCATGATGTCTCCCTTGGAGGTGGTGGACCACAGCGCCTGTCTGGTCGGAGCCCCAGCAATCCCTCGCCACTCACAGCAACAGTCTGACAACAGGTCCAGCTGTTGGACAAGAAATGCGAAAGACACATTGCGTGACACTGAACATGCAATGCTCTACCCATCTATTTCACCAGTTTTTACATGATGACAAAAGTGTTACCCAGTCATTCATTTCCTTCTCTGATGGCGCTGCCAGTGTCAGTGGCCATCTTTGTTTAGTTCTTTCGGCAGTGTACACGGCAAAGGTGTAGTGGCAGTCTTGCAGAACCGGTACCAGCGCAGTCACTTCGTTTATGAACACCTGAAGGTACTGAACATGCATCAACAATGAGTTGGTAATTATACATTTGGTACTTCTGGTCTTGTTCTTGTTGCTGCCGTTCCTTCTAAACCAGGTCGGCACATGAAAACCAACCTTTTTCTCATCATATTGAGTGTAATAGACAAAGAAGATGCTGTCCTTCTTCCCATCCGACTTGGTGGATTGCTCAAGAGCAACGCCTACATCCACCCAGCGCTGTGGCTTCCAGTCTCTCCACCAGCGCAATGCCCCTTTACGCACCCACACCGACTGGTAAGGAAACAGGAGAAAATAATTAGAATCTGTTCACCCTACGGCATGAAGGAAGACAACTTTTATTTTACTTACGTTGCTTCTCTCCAAAGGTTTCCTAGTGATCTCTTGATGTTGCTGCTTTTGAGGCTGCTCGCTCCAGGCGGCTGATTGCACCGGAGTCAGAGACAGGGAACTATTGAGAGGACCTGATGCACAAAGGTAGAGGTGTAAGAACTCGAATAAAAGAAACCCTTAACAACCAGGACAGACGAAACACCTACAGATGTGATCATCCCCTATTTCTTTTTGCTTTACTTCAAAGCAGGTAGACTTTTTCGTAATCCTTTAACCTTGTCTTGCTCAGTGGCTTCTCAAACCTTTAGAAGGTCTTTCAAATGTCTTTAGGACATATTTAACTTTTTTTTTTTTAAATGAATTTCAAAAACAAAGCAAATGCATCAAAATCTTAAACAGAAAATTTGAGAAGCACTGACTCAACCACTTCAAATGATTCCCAGAAAGCAAAGCCTGGGAATCGGCAGAATGCAAGGCAGCTGCTCAATCTTTCTTTAAATGATTACTATTTACAGCATTTTATTATTTATTTTAACAAGTAATTTGTTATTGAGAAGAGCACAAATCATATTCAACTCGCCATTTACTCAGCAAAATGTAAATCAAAACACAAGTGTGAAAATCTTTTGACTGAACTGTTTATTCCACATGAGAAGTCAATAACTCTTGGATGACCCCTGTTGGTCTGGGGGAAATAAGCAATGGCTCAATTGTCTGTTTTTATTTTTTTTTTAAATGGAAATCCTGCATCTATTTTTCTTAAACACTTTTCTTAATCTGTATGAAACACATGTTTCATCAGATTTTAGATTAAAGTAAATTTAAATGTAAATGTTATAATGCTTCATATTTTATTTATGGGGCGTCAAAATGAAGGAGATAGAAAACAAATGAACTTGCCATTTTAATTTATTTTTAATCCTATTTTTCTATCCTCGCCACAATAATGTTACTTTTTGCGGGTCTACAGCATGGAATCCTACTTTTTAGTTTAAATATGACAAAATACTGAAAAATTTAAGTGGAATTTTTCCCCCCCTCTTTTTTCCTGTTTTGCTTCTTTGTAAATTTTTTAGCACACCAGATTATCATTATAATAATTCCCATTCAGGAATCACAATCCCATCATCATACAGCCTCAGAGACTGGTTATCCATGTACCTGTGGAACTGAGCCAGCTGATCTGTGAACTTGCATCCACATCGCATCCTCCACCGGACACCCAAGCCCACACGGGTCCATCCTCTTCTCCGATGCCCTGCGAGTTCTCCAGGGTTCCCAGGACGTCGCTCAGTGAACTCCCTGCTGCTTGAGCGCTCCGAGCCGCCCCCGCCCCTTCTAGGTCCACGTTCATAAAGGGGATGTCGTGCCCAGTGGCTGGAAGGGTGGGAAGCACTGGAGCTGGAGGCATCTCCACGCCGTTTTCCTGCGGCATCTCGGTGATGGACGGCTGCGTTGTGGAGATTCTGTCGCGGTCCGACACCAGGCTGTTGATGAAGCTGTCGCTGGCTGGGATGAATGCTTTTGGAGCCTCTTGCTGAGAGGCTGAGGATGGTTCTTTTACCTCCTGAGGAGGTGCACATGTGTCGCCGCCCCCCAATGGGACGATAGAGGGAGCTGCTGCTTCCAGTATAGGAGTAGCGCTGTGCTCTGAGTTAGTCGGACCCAACTCTGAGTCCGAATCAGTGCCACTTGGTGCAGAGCCTTGTGAAGTCTCAGTCAGGTGGCCACTAAACTTACACTCATCCCTTATGAAAACACAAAGGGAGCAATAACGGGTTTATTAAGGTCAGGTATGAGTTAGTGGAGACTCAGTTGATGTTACTCTACAGACCTGGGTGGAATAAGCTCTTTACTGGTGCCCCACTGGGCAGAAACAGGGATCCAGCCATTTCCACTCGGCTCAGCCTGGGTCACACCCATCCTAAAATACAACCCACGATCCTCACCAACGGCCCAAATCTAACAGACAGAGACAAAGAGAGATCTGTGTGGAAGAACAGCAATAAAAAAACAACAACAAACAAACAAAAACAAAACAAAGGTCGTATGGTACCTGTTAAACACACACAGTGAAGCGTTCTTTATTTATTGAGCTGTTTCATAAATTCACCTCAAGTAATCCCACAGACTACAATTTAATCAAACCGTTTTCCAATAGACCAATCAGAGCAGCTGTTACTTTATAAGGCCATATACTGTAACTCCTGTTCTGGCTCTGTTAAGCCATCCCCATAACTGAAACCCTGAAACATGAAATATGGGATTTGATGACGACGCCTTGGCCAGCTTCTAATTAGGGAGTCTCCCATATGTAAGGCCAGCGGGAATACAGTCTGGAGATATTTAAGGCCGGACCCTGAGGTGCGACTGCTGAGGGGACATTGGCCAGAGCGACACGCTGTGCTCGTGTTACAGTGCTGCTGACGGGAAGCGAGGCAGAGGGGTTGGAATGGGCTGAGGAGAGGTTTAGGAGCGGTGGGGGAGGCATAGCTGGGAGGAGGTGTGAGGTGCGGGTTTGCAGCGCAAGCAAAGTCTTCAGCAGTGAGACACGGAGTGAAGAGGTTCTGCTGTCCTGAAACCAGATCCAGGCAGACGGTGAGGTGGATCAGGCAGCGGAGAGGCACAGTTCAGAGTGGAAAGAGAAAAGTTTTAATAAACCTACAAGGTTAGAAAACGTGTAGAAAATATATTCAAAAGCTTTAATAATGTGTTTTGGCATCTCTGCTTGTTTTTTTAAAGCTTGCTTCATTCTATTATAGGAGCACAAAGAGAAGAAATACAAGAGGTGCGACAAATTTTGTCACATTTTATGTTGCACCCACAGACCTCAGTGTATTTTATGAGGATTTTATGTGACAAAGCAACACTGAGAAGCGCATAACTGTAAAATGGAACAACAAGGATGAAGTCTTAAATTATTTTTTTTTCCATTAAAACAAAATCTGAAAATCTGGTTGTGGTGTGAATTTATTTTTAGGACATAGTGAATCCATAACTGCATTTTGCTACAATTACTGCCGTTACAGTCTTTTGTCTCTAGATACAGAATTGCATTTCTGTCCTTCCTTCTTTGCTAAACGGCCCAAATTCATGCAGAAGGATGCAAAAAGACGGTGAATATAATTATGGCACAGCACTCACACTGGCTTTCTTCCAGGATCGCCTAATATTTAGTGTCATCCATGTTCCCATCACCCCTGCCCCGCTCCACTGTATCTGCTGAAGAACAGCATCTCCATGATGCTGCAAAAACTATGTTTTACTGGTGTTGAAGTGTTAATCTCCATGAAAGTTCCACAGTAAAGTTGAAAACTGATCAGTGAGCTACTCCTCCATAAAGCCTGGATTTGTGGAGTCAACAACTCTGACTTATCACCCGATTCTGGAGTCTTCCCCAGAGGCTCACACAGCCGAGCCCGACGTTAAATATGACTAATAATAATTAGGGTATATCAGAGACCAATTAGAAATTTTAACCATACTTTTCAAATTTTTACTTGGAAAAAATGTCAAAACAAACATTTTTCTTTCAAATCATAATCATGTACTATTTTAGATTACAACGAAAAAAAAATCCTCCTCTAACCTGGTCATTGAGTCCCACGTCCACCATCATCATCTCCCCTCCGATACTGATCCAGCCAGATCCACAGGGGTTGTGGGAGTTTACGCCACGCCTGAACCACACCTGGACACACACACAACCACTCCAGTCCACGCACGTAGCTGACAGGTAGACCAAACCTACTCAGATCATTTCAGATGTAATCACAGGTTTACCTTATAGTCCTTTGTGACCACCCACACAACGCTGACTCCGACGGCCACCTGAAGAGCCTCCACCTCCTTTGAGGGTGACTCCACTTCCACCCAGGAGGTACCTACGGTAGAACATACACAATGCACAATGTTCTGTAAAATAAATTGCACCATAAAACCAAAATGTCACATTTCACTTACAATATCAACCTTTTAATAGAGAATTACAATGGAAAAATAATGAACAGAGCTTCTAATACATAATTCATAGAATTAAAGTGTTTAAAATGACCATTTCTCAAATGAAAGGACAGGGGAAAAAAACGATTAGACTCGGGGATGGAGTGTGTGCCACTGTGATGCGAACCTGTTGGGCTGTCCAGACTGAGGCCTGTACGAACCAGCAGGTTTCCATCCCACAGTAAAGCCCAGAGAAGATCCCCAGGGCCGGCCGATAACTGAGCCACTTCTTTGGGAACCTCCACCTCCTCCCAGCTGGTACCCTCCGGCACTCGGGGGTGGATTCCCTCCCTGAACCACACCTGTGCAGTACAAGTCATTTTAACAGATTTAGGCATGAAATCAAGATCTTAGGTTTCAGTTCCAACAATTACATGTTGCATTTTAATAACGTATTAAATGTTTTTAGTTGAGCAAAATCACTATTTTTAGCTCTCTTGGGTCAGAAAAGTTAGTAGTTAGACCTTGTGGTTCATATGAAGTTATGCTGCCCTCTTGTGCCATGCATGCTCAATGAAGTGATGCCCGACATTTAATATTCACTATGAGCTGATAAAAACCTGCAAACCACAGTGAAACCAAGGTCAGTGGAGCAAACATTCTCAGAGATGACAAGAAAAATGATTTGTTTTACTAAAAACAAATATTATAGGTTTTGTGGGAAGCTAATAATTCCCCTAAAACGTAAAGAGAAAGTATAGGTTTGTGTCAGAAAGATAAAACCTCAGCCTTGTGACTGACCTGCCCTTGCTGTGACACGCCCCAGAGGTATGGGTACCTCCCTGACTGGTCACTCATCTCCCAGCCACCACAGCTGATGTCACAGAGCGGCAGCGGGGGCTTCTTAGGGTTATCCAAAGGGATCTGCAAGGAGACAGTACTGGCCTTACAAAATATCAAATTAGCTTTAACTTACAGTCGCCATGGAGATTTTTCTTGGTATGCAAAGTGCTAAATAAATATCCACATATCAGCAGGTAAAGTAGTAAGGCAGCACTCAAAACATATACTATAAAACTCTTAATTAATGGTTCTGCACTGAGAAAAAAAAACTGATGTAGGTATGGAGGAACTGAAGAGATCCACAAATCTGACCTTCATGGAAGATTTGCAAGAACAAAATTATATATATATATAAAAAGGAAATAGAAGTAAGAGGTCCTATTTAAAGTTCTGTAGAAAAACACTGAATATTTGGAAGAACTTGCTCTATTTGACATGTTCTTCTCAATCTCAATCAGAAGTCTAACACAACATATCACTTGGAATACAACAGTGTCCATAATGAAAGGGAATCTGATTAGAAATACTTTTCCTCTTTTCACAATTATGCTACATTGTGCCGGTTTATCACAAAAATCCCATGAAATTAGAGCAAATGATCTCTTGTGATGGTTGGATTTACACTTGTAGGTTCTTTATCGCTAGCATGAAGTTAACTAGGAAATTGAGGGAGTATAATGTGAAAAGGATAATTAACATTTGTGTTTTCTGATGGAAATACATTACCTTCCTTTTCTACCCTCCTTTGTGGAAATTGTTAACAGCTGCACATATACAGTCATAGAGAGTAAGCAGTGCTTGGCTAACCTTTGCCCATGTGCCTTGTGCTGTGTATCTTCTGTAACGAATCCATCGTCTACGGCGGACACAGGAGTTCCACTTCTTGTCTGGGGAGAAGTTGGCTGGAAAATCCACAGCATACTCCCAGCCCTACAGAAGGAGAGAAACAAAATGCTTGGTGTAGGCCGAAATTTTACTCCATTTATTAATTAAATAACCCTCAAAGAGAAGAAGAAAAAGAAAAAAAATAAGCTATGTCTGAGGAAACAAAATGCTGATGAAGGTTTCAGGTACTTCTCACCCCAGTCTGGCTGGGTTCTCCACAGCTCTGATCCACATACCAGTCACCTTCCCACTCCCAGCTGCGGGACGGCAGCTGGAAGCTGTGGAGTGGCTGTGGATTCATCCCGGTGACGTCGCTCCAGGGCCAGCGGTCGGTGGGCAGCAGGACATCAGTGAAGCCGTCCACTGGGTTCCATCTCTGACATGATAAAAGAATACATTTCAGCATTATTTAGATAAATCCAACAGTCAAGAAACAGAGGGTTTGTTTCGGGATCTTTTGGGCTTACCTGGTTCTCATAGGTCTCCTCCCGGTAGCGGATGGAAGTCTCACTGGGCATTATGTTCAGATAGATGTGGTGATCACACCCGATGCCCCAGCAGCGTCCCTTGCCTGCAGTGGCGCGCTTCAGCTCCAGCAGCAGGTCATCAGCGCGGACCCAGCGCTGGCCAGCTGTGGAGAGGCTGTACACTCTACCATACACATCCACGGCCCACAGCAGTGTGATAGGCATGGTGGCTCCTGACGGAAACAGAGGACAGCGTGGTTTATTGCTGTATAATATGTGTAGTTAAAGTTTCATGATAGCGAGGAATGGCAGTGAGTTACACACTCATTAGATCTCCTTCAATTTAAATTTAGCTTCAGAAACATTCACCATGTGATGACAACAGCAGCACCTTTAAATTTCATGTAGCAATTTTTAAGTTTCTCTCTTTCTCTCCCTGCTTGACAGCTCTCATTAGCAGATAACCTTCATTGCACCTTTTGACCCCAGCTTAAAGAGTAAATATCTTTTTCATAGACTTAGTTTACTAAATTTGAATGGCATATTTCAATCCATTTAAATCTTATTTACTGAAATGCTCTTCTTTATTTTCCTTTTGATATATATTTACCTCTGTGAACAAGAGCAGAAATCGGCAAGTTCAACAGCATATGTTAAGCTTCCAGAATTTCACAAACATAATCAAAGTTACAAGATGTTTTATTACCTTTCTCATTATAAATGTGAATGCCTTCTTTGAGACAATGGGATATGTGTAAGTTTCATAAGCTTTTTATGAAACTTACACATAAAAAGTTCCATAAAAACCTTCAGCAAAATATTTTAAAATGCTGACTTGTGACTGAGCAATAATAGTAATGATAATAATAATAATAATAATAATAATAATAATAATAATAATAATCTCGTTAATTTTGTTGACAGGACAAAGTAAATAGGACGAAATAATTTGGTATTATTTTGAAAGTCCAAACCGGAAATCGTGCTTTTATTTTGACTGGTGCACTTGACAGTTGCTTTATCGACTGATACTAATCCGCTTGGAAACTAACAATCAGTATAGCAAAGCTAGCCTTATCCGTTCAATTGGGCCTTTATTTGAATAAACATGTTTAAATTAAACCATCCACTGAACTTTATCCTAAACTTAGCTGCAGATCCATACGGTCATTTTTCTCTATACAGGCATGGGGTGTATAGACAGTAGAGCCTGGGGTGTCAAACAGCAGCCTACCTGAATATTTACTGGACCCGATACGCGGTTGTCATGGGAAATACCAATAGCGTCATGACATCAGGTGCGACAGCAGATGCTGCCATCAGCGTGACCCATCCTGCGACACATTCAGAAGCAATGTTTATAAGCATTAAGTGCCCAAATGCCATGCTACGATGCACGAAAGCACAGATAGGATGGAAATGCCGCAAAGTGGGCTATAAGCAGTTTACATCTTCGGTCAGTCGGCTGCAGTTAGATGGCCTAAACTGCAGGGACGGTCAAAAACACAAAACATACTTACGCATGCTCATGAACGACACCTCAGGGAAACAACAAATAAAAACCTAGCGTCATTCATCCACAGAGCGGAATTTATTTCATATTGGTGGACTGGAGGATTGTCCTGTCCAACTCTGGACGCATAACAGGAAATGGAGGAAGTGCTGTTGTGATTGGATACAACGCTGCAGGAGTGCGGGATCCCTCTCTCTGATTGGTCCAAACCAAAGGCCCCTGGTATTTTTTACTCTCGCCGCTACTGGCAAGCGGGATTGCTTTAATAATTTATTCAGCGGTGGTTTATTAATTATTGAAGGTCAAGGCTTGGTGACAGATGACACCAGGGTGTCACAAAACACCATAAAACAAACAAACACTTGATCTTCTTATCAATACCAACAGACTGAAGAATTTTGTTTGCTATAACTTCTATTATGCCACAATATTACTTAATGCAAAAACATTTTCAACATGGCATTGATGTTTACTGTTTTGTGCTTATCATGTGAGCGGTGAAAGAGTTCCTCACAACTGATGGATGTTTAACTATTTAAAAGGCAGCAAAAATAATCTATTCACCATGAACCTTTAATCTGTATGTGAATTAAGTTGGAAACCACGACTTCAAAAGATTTAAAGTATTTGAAATATTTACATACTAAGTATCAACATAGTTCATCTCAAACTTTCAGAATCTGCAATAAACCGTGCAAGAGGGAACTATAATAGAAAAAAGGACCAAGTTTTGTGTTTTGTTCCTTTGATTTCCTCTCATAAATGAAGCCCATTGAACCTACAGGTGGAACTTATATGAGTTGAAAACAGAAATTTAAAAGTGTCCAAACATTTTCTGACCATAAAGTAGGTCAATAAGCAGGCGAACATTGTTTTAGTGTATAACTTCAGAGAGACAAAATGAGCTGAAAGTTTTGTGAATTTTGAGGAATAAGTGTTTGCCCACGTATTAACAGCATAACTTGTGGAATATTAAAACAAAAATTATACAAAGTAACTATTATCAAATATTATAGCCAATAGAGGTTAAACGTACTATATTTGTGTACACTCTCCTGTAGTTATTTAATGTTTCTTTCCCTTATAGTCTCATCCTCTGGATCAATAAACCATATGAACCCATAGATGTTCTATATTATGGGTTTATGAAAACGAGTAAACAGAGTTTGTGATGTTTTAAGAGATAAACCAGCTGCTTATTATTCCAATGATAATAATAAATGCTATTATTAAAATCAGCTGGCGACAGGAGGCATTGTTGTCCTCTGTGATGAAGAGGTTGGCGCTGCAGCAGTGCGCTGCATGCAGCAGGATATGGCAAGCTGATTTTATTTTTATTCTACATCTTTAATAACTCATATCATTGGGGCCTGCCATAGAAATGCATAGAGATCAGTGTTTTGCCTTGCAAAGGGATAGACTATATATACATATGGCCACCAACAAGTATTTTGGTTTTGCAACATTTACAAGTATGCATTAAATACATTAAATATGTACATACATAGCTTGCCATACCTTCTTTGTTTTTGTGTCCTATCCCTTTAAGAAGCCTTTCAATGCGCAGAGGCGCAACAGCAGCCCATCACATGATTCTTCTCTTGTGACAATCCAGACAGAAAGCAAAAGCCTTTCTGACTTCTAGCTGAGTTTTTAGGTGCTACGATGGTGCATAGCTGCTGTTTGGGCACCGAAGGACCAACTTCAAACACTGAAATGGAATTAAGTTAGCCGTTTCCATAGCAACTCGGATCATTCCCGTCGTAACGGAGGACATTTGGTGAAGATTTGGGGTTGTTGCGTCGCTTCAGACAAAGTTGGCGCATGGAGAGAGACGAAGTTTCATTTTTGCGCAGCGTATTTTCTTTGTTTTTTCCGCGACGAAGCCTCAGCCAGCATCGCACAGCGTTTTGGTTGACGAAAGCCAAATAGTCCAAAATTATTTTTGTTACTCCTCTTTTGTTCACTTAAGCAGCAAAAGATAAAAAAGACGCGATAAGGCCACGCTCCTTCGGGTGAGATGGTGGACAACAAACCTCTCCTTCAGGACAGACCTCCCGCCTACAACGCCGTTCCGGGGGCGCACGAGTACGGCCCGCCGCAGCAGCCACACGGCTACGGAGCCATCCCTGCCGCGGCCCCGCCGCCATACCACTACCCGGATGGCCCAGGCAAGTAGCACTGTTTATTTCACTCGCTGACCAGAAAGTTAACTCTCCAGGAGGGACGATGGATTTAACTACTGCCCGCTTTCACGGGGAAACGAGGCTTTATTTCGACTTGTTTAACCTTTTACAGGAGGTTTTAAATTGCCTTTGAAGATATTGTTACCAGGCGACTCAAAGTTTCGCATGCGCAGTATGTGAACTGAAATGATTGAGATGCTAATTATTAGAATAAATTAAAGATAAGTAAACTATGCTATTAATGACCTTTACTCGTTTTTTTTTTTAAATAAAAAGTTTTATGTTTGGTGCAATTGTTTTTCTAAATGTGTTAGTTTAATGTGAGGTAGGAAGCCATTGACTGTGATTGTATGAGTGCGGTTTCTATGCAGGAAGTCCACAAAAAACAAACTCCTGGTTCTTGTAATCGCATGAAGTTTCCTGTTTTTTTTTTTTTTTACTGAGTTTCCTCCTTTCTAGTAGATTGAACCAGTCTGTGTCAACTCGGCATCAAACAGCAGGTGTGCGCGCGCAGCTGTAAGTCTGATTCAAGTGTCAAAGTTCTCAATTGCACAATCTGACCTGCATACAAGTGGTCAGAAACGACAGACATGACTTTTTGCATTGAAATGAGCCTGACTGTTTCCAGATGTCCAGTTAACACACACTGCCATTTTTTTATTTATATAATTCTTGATTATTGGTCGTGATTAGCGGATCGATTTTTAGACATCAAAGAGGAAAAGTGGTGCCGATTCATCAATATACAGATAGTAAATTTATAGCCAACATAAAACTAAAGGAAAAGGAGATTATCAGGAGAAACACATTAGTCAAATTAAAATATTATTTTAACCTTAAATTTGACAAGGGTATGAATAGGATATCTCAGACATTATGAAATTTATAAAGAAGTAGCATGGATTTAATATTTTCCCCTTTCTAAATGGTAAATTTATAATAATGTGTTTTGAAAAGTAAAAGAACTGCCAAATAGGCATGTGTCAAAATATGGAAGCATAATCAAACACTCGTGTTTGACCACCTTGGTAATTTGCAGGTCAAGTAACAAAAATCTCAATTTATTTTTCTTATTCATGAAATGCCTCAGAATTAAGAACTCGTCATCCAACAGTGTGTATTTTTTTGCACTTGGTTTTGATTGATTAAAAATGAGATTGTTGTTCAAAAGGTACGCTGCGACGCAAAATGGGGATTATCCTAAAATTAATTAAAATCACTACTTCCACCCCAACAGAAAAAATCTGTAGGTGATTAAACCTGTAGAATAACTTTTTAAAAATAATAGTCGATTTATAGTAACGCTTATAATTAAATGTCAAGTGAATTCCGTACTTCAGATCTGAGTCCAGATTTTCGTATTTATTTTAATTTGATTCATGTCGACGCAAAATGATAACATGACACATTTTTTGGGGGGCCCTTCCAGGATACCCACCGGCTCAGATGGGCCCCGCTGTTTCCCAGCAACCCTACACATCGACCTACGCCATCATCCAGCCCTCTGTAGTGGTGGTGGGAGGCTGCCCAGCATGCAGGTGAGGACCCACAAGTAACAAAGTGTCTGAAACTTTTAACTAGCTATTCTTCATGCAGAGCATCATGCGCTCACTGAGTTTGGTGTGGTTGTTCTGCGTTTTTTTAAATTTTTTTTGTTGCCGTTTCACCTATAGGGAAGCTATCAGTGTAGATAAGATGAGTGAGTATGACTTTCAGTTTTGGGAGTTTTACTGTGGTGAGTCAATTTCATGTCAGTCAGCTGACTTCGCCAAATGGACATGTGACAGGGCCAAAGGTAGCTACAGGGTTCAAGTCACACGGACGGGAAAGTAAAATTTAATGATGACTAAGTGGTAATTTTTCTGGAACAAACCAAACAGGTTGTAGTTGGCATTCCTTACTGACACATGATGGACGCTTCCTTTGATTCGTTCATAATGTAATCAGTTTCTTCCAGGAAACATGCAGCATTTGCTCTCTGTCCTTCCAATCTGGCTGCGTCTGAAACTCAGCATACTAATGTAACTAAAACTAGAGTGGAGCTTCGTTTTCCTATTAACTTATCACACAAATGATGAGTAGCATCAGTCATAGTTCTTCTTTCTGGCATTAGCGTTACAAATACCTTGTGCAAACACTTGAAGAAATTGCACTGCAGGAAACGGAGTGATGCAATGATAGACCAAACATACACTACTTTCTTGGAAATATTAACATAGCAATAGTTTAATTTCAAACAACTCAAAGCAGAGTTTTTACTTTGTAGGATTATAAATTGTACCTAATTTAAATCTGACTTTTCACTTCTGTTTTCTGAAAAGCTTCCTCCGATGCTAGTTGGTGTTTTTGCCATCTTGAGAGCCGGTGGCCACATAGCCAGGAGCTGGTCGGAGTCGATGGGGAAACTGTTTGGAGGAAAATCTGTTTGCAGCTGAAGAAAGACCCTTAACATGCATCCGGAGCTACAATAGGACAGTTTAGATCAAAACATAGTTACAATAGGCCAGTCAAAGCTAACCCAGCTGTGGTAAGACTTTTAAGAAGTCTTTGGCAAAAGAGTAATAAGACAAAATTACTCTTTTTGTCAGTTTGTTGTTCTTCACAGAAGCTCTCTATCCAACCTGAGTGAGCTTGAGTTGTATGCCAAAGTAGAATGTCAAAACAAATTCTTAAATTCGTAGTGAACTTGAGGCAAAGTGTTATTCTCGTTAAAACAGTTTTATGTTTATAAGTTGGACCTTTTTTAAACTCAGCCTTTCACTTCATGTCTTCTAATTCCTTCCAAAGTCCTCAGGCCACTGTGGTTGTTGTGTTGCAGTCATAAGATGCAGTTAGCTGTTTTTTTTTTCTTTTTCAATGTCACTCTGGGTCAAAGCTGATTAGGAACAGATATGTAATAAACAACACGTTTTATTTTTACAAGTTTTTAACGTCTGCAGCTTGGATACTCAACTCTGCCACTAAATTCATGTTACTTTTCTTTGCAAATATGGCATTTGTCAAAGTCTAAGACTTTTTGGGCAAACCTAATAAAAGTAACAAAAACTTAAATCCTGCTGGGTTTTTAGCACTGTTTATGAATTGAACTTACAAAGGAGAAGGGCATGAAATTATTTTTCCATGCTTTTTATTTCAACAATTTAGGAATAGAAAATGAAATTGTTTTTTAAAATCAAAACAGGTCTCTCTTGTAAATTAAGATGTTGAGTCTCTATAAGGCAGCTTGTGCAAACAAAGGTCAAATAAAAATTACTTTTTTTGTCAGTTTGTTGTTCTTCCATATTGTAAAAATCTAAATAAAAACTGATACAATTTATTGTATACTCCATAGGACACTTCATACTGGATCTTCAACAGATTTTGATTTAGATAAAAAAAAAAATATCAAATAGGTGTTATAATTTTAACAGTTATCTAAATTTCTTCAATAGTTATTTCAAAAGTTGAGAATTCTTTTAGAAGGTCAATTTAGTTTTTGCATCTTGAAGCAAATTTTCTTGAGCAAAACCAAAGAGGGCAACTTTGACTGGCTGAGTTGTACAGTTTGCCGCCTCCTGTTCCACATGAGTACATAGAACGCTAAAACTGTTTCCTTTCAAAACACCAGAAGCCATCAACCCATCTCTTCCACAGGGTTGGAGTCCTTGAGGACGACTTCACCTGCCTGGGGATCCTGTGTGCCATCTTCTTCTTCCCTCTGGGCATCCTCTTCTGCTTTGCTCTGCGTCAGAGGAGGTGCCCCAACTGTGGCGCCACCTTTGGCTAGAGGGACCAAACCGCAGCTCTTTCACCCACTTCTCTCATTCACATGCATACATAGTTTATATATATATATATATATATATATATATATATAAATATAAAAAAATGATAGATTACAAAACGAATTACAATGAAATCTGTTTTTCATCTGCAGGTTTAAGATGCATTATCACGAGTTTCCAGCTGTTGTCAGTGCCTTTGCTACATTCAGAGTAATCAGATGCCATCAGTTTTTTTTTTTTTTCTTGTAGATGTTTAAGGGATCTGTACAGATTCTTTATTTTTATAGTTGGAGCCAATTAAACTTTTTTTGTCTTAATATTTTTCTTTATTTGCTTGCCGCCGCCATATTTTAGTTAACTTTGCACTCTGCTTTTTTTGTTTCAAATGTATGTATGGATCAGTATGTTCCACGTAGGCATTGAGATAATGCTGTGATTTAAAGAAGAAGAAAAAAGGATTACCTTATGGACATTACCTTCTCCGGCTGAAACAGTGGACTTACGCCTGACGAAGAATTTTGCATGTTTTTTTTTTTTTTTTGAGATCATTTCTTGGGGCCATATTTTGCACTGACAGTTTGTCCAATGATGATTCTGCTGGGTTGAGTTTCTCCAGGGCCAATGCAGACCTCAGGTACACACAATCTGACATGCCCTCGACTTTTACGAACTCATTGTTTAACTTTGGATTTACTTTGAGAGGACTGTTTTTGTTAAAGCGCAAGCTCCTCTTTTAACCTCTAGAGGATTGCGTAAAGGCTGAAGTATCTTATATCCTCAGATTTTCACCTCCATATTTCTGTGACAAATCAACTTTCCTCCCAGCCAGACAATCAGCTGAGAATGTCCCTGTCCATGTCTTCCTCCGCTGCAGGACCCTTATGTTCATGTCGGAATAAGAAATAAAATACAAATTATTGGTATGGAGAAAAAATAAAAAGAGAAATGGCGTTAGAAAACACACTAAGCACGCTCTTATGATTGACGTTATTACCTTTTATATGAGTTACTGTAATTAAAAAGTAATGCTATTTGTGTCTTGGATTTTTTTTTTCCTGCAATGTTATTCAAACCCTTTTGACTTCACATTTAAACCACAAACTTCTGTTTTACTTGGACTGAAATATTGTAGTCCTTATAAAATCCAGTCTTTCAGAAGTCACGTAATTAGTAAACTGCACCATTTCTGTTAAAACACAGATGTACCATGACTAAATATAAAACTGCTTGAGTACGAGTACTTCAGAAAACTTCTGTAAATAAAAACACCAAACTGAAGAAATAAATCTTTATTTGTTACATAGCAAATTATAAGAAGGATGTGATGAGTGATGGAAAAGCATACATGTAGTTTTACCATCTGATTGTATCAGAAATGCACAGCTGGGATAAAGTACAGGTAAGATATACTTTATAGTATGTATATAGTATTAAGGCACAAGTGTCCACATTACAAAAAAAATGGTCCAACAGGCATTGGATAACAGAGAATCAGTAAAATGTACAAGAGGACCAAAGCAAATCCTTCTGTGCCTTTTATGACATTTTTACATAATCTTTCTCCTCAAAACATGTCTGGTAATTTTCAACAGTTTATAGATTAAAGCCTGAAATGTAGTAGTCCTCCACAGTATTGTTCTCTAACCACAGAATGGTTTCTAACAGTCAGACAAGCAACATCAACGGCATAAATACATCGCAAGATTCTCTTTGAGCAGTTTTTAATTCATCCATGTCTCAAGTGCAAGTTAAGATGTGTTCATTTAAATCTCACCGACACACACAGACAGACTAAAATATAGACATAGAAAATTTATATATCATAAATAGACAAACATCGGTTCAGGTACTAAAATACTTAGTTTACCATATCAGTTTGTAGCAGATTCAAATGGCCTTTTTCCCCCTCCGCCCTGACCCAGGAGAAACTGCTGGATCAGAAGGGCAGAGGTCAAACGATGAGCTCGGAGATAGATGGAAATGTTGGAGATCAGATGACGGGCGCAGAGCGATCGTTAGTCACAGTTGGTCGTAGCCTGACTGTTGCAAATGGATTTCCTCCGCTGTGAAGAGCAGTCAAGAAGCGCGGTTAACACAAGTTTGAGTGCAACAAAAGCAAATGTTGATATTATGCAACCTACGCGAGGAAAGCAGGCGGAGGTCTCGAGGTGCCGTTAGACTGTGCAGCCTGTGGACAAAACACACACGTCACTGTCTGCATCACGGGCAAGCTTGATGTAAAAGTTCACAATGAAGCACAAAACCACGATACATTATAAAGACGCACATGACGACAACCTCTTGGTGCTGATGTCACAGTTACACCGATCCAAACGTGGGCAAGTTTACAATCCGAAAACAGTTTTATGGACTGCACAAGAATGGACGAACGGATGAATGGGTTTGACATCAGCGTGCAAAAACTGTTACGTCACACGGACTCATATGGAACCTGGAGTTTCAAGAAATTCAAGTCTGCTACACAATGAACCATGCAAATGTTTCCTGTAGCAAGCTAGGTTTTACGATCCACTGGAAAAGCTTTTCTCTCTTAAACCTTCCCACCTTTTGTCATATTACAACCACAATCAATTTAATGGAATTTTGTGCAGACCAACACATAGTGGATAATTACGAAGAGGGATGTGAAAGATGAATGTCTTTTGTAAATTCTTAAATAGAAAGCAGAGAAGTCATAAAGTGTGTATGCATTAAGCCCCACTTAGCCCAAAAACCCTAAATAAAATCAAGAGAATAGCCTCAAACCGCCTATAATCTAAACACAGAAGGCGTCAGAGGTTAATCATCTGCATCACACAAAAAGCAATAAGTGGAGGAAAGCTAATACTGCCAACCATCCCAATGTGTATTTTTGCTTTTCATTCATTTTGTGACTTTTTTAAAGACCGGTCATCCTTTTCTTTCCACTTGGCTGGCAACTGTGTGCTACTTTGTGTTGGACTTTGACATCAATTTCAAACAACAGTTTTGTTTATTTTGAGGGAAAATGGGGAAAGTAGGAATACTTTTCATTACTGCTAAACCTCTGAGGTTACATAACTTGGGTTTTAGTTGTGTGAGTTAATAATCCGTAAACACACTCTATAGGAATAAAAACAACGGACAAATGGGTCTGGTGTTAGCATGCAAATACATGTTTTGTTGTGTCACAAGTCAACTCGTGGAACCTGGAGCGTCTGGAAATTCAACTTTGCTCCACAATGACCAACGTAAATGTTTGCCGTTATAAGTTAGTCTTTATGCAAGTTTGCATAAAAAGGGACAACAAATTTGTTATTGCTTCTTAATGCCTTCCTAAACATGTGCTTCTACTGAATTAAACGGGAAAACTTGAATGCCTTGGCTTGAACTCATATGATAAGCTATTATTTGTCCAAGCACTCTTTTGCAATACTAATATTGTGCAGCTCCAAGCAAAGGTATTTAGTGGATTTTAACTAATAGTTATGGTTTCAGTCAACAGTTTGAAAGGCGTTTTAGCCTGCAGTGCCAAGAATGTCCACAAGAGGGCAGAAGTGGATAACAATTCCAAGGGCTCTGATCATTTTCTTCACTGTACTGTTTTCTCCAATACTCAGCTTACATATGAAAAAAGAAGTTTGCCTCTAGTCTTCTCTCTTGATTACTAGAGTAGCTCTCTCTTCTTCCCCATCTATTGATTCCTGTGACCTGTTATCTTTTTTTTAAAAAAACAAAAGAAAACCAAAAAAAAACCAGTGAGGTTGCATTTTTTGTCACGGTGAAAGCATTCCAGGGTGACCTCACCTCCCCCACTTCCCCATTCCCACCCCCACTGTGACATCTCTCTCTTCACACCTGATCTGAACCAACCCGCATCAGACTGATACAGATTGGGATCAGTTTTTGTCTCAAAGCAGATGAAAGAATGCGACAAAAAAAACAAAAAAAAAACCTCAGGGTTTATCAGCTCGCAAGAAAAGCTGATAAACCCTTATAGGTGTATTTGTTTACACCTACGAGTGTAAACAAATACTTTACACTTATAGGTGACAACAATGTACACATTGGTAATTGTTAGAAAACAACAATACCTTATAAAAGTGAGGAAAATTCAAGATTGCTGCAGCTACAAGTTTTCTACCAACATAACAGCCACCCACTTGGACACTTCGCTGAACATAAACCAGCGTTTTATAACCTAATCTACAGTTAGAGATCTTTTCCCACACAAGTCTGTTCGGTAATCAGACTCTCTGTGTGCTGTGGCAGAGGTATGAGACTGAAAAAAGATTGAAGTATGAAGATGAATGAACCAGCGAGTCAGATGTTGAAATGGCTGTGAGAAAAACTGAAAGAGGAATGAGTGGCAGAGATGGAAGAAAGGTATCGGGTTTATCCAGGTGAGATTCCAAAATAACTTCCAGCCAGTGATAGAAATTTGTGGGCCACAAAAACATTTGTCCCCTGCATTGTAGGTCTGTTGATGACACTGGATCAAATAATCAAAACCAAATGAGAAAAAAGTTCTTACATACTACGGAATGATGTACACTGAATGTAAATCTAAAAGTGTCGGAAAATGTGTGAAACACTTAACCTGAAGAATGCTGCTGCGCAGGCAGTGAGCTATACGTTTACACGGTTTGTAAGTGATCATAAAGACTCATTTGACCCTGTTGTACTGCAAACACATTTACATCTGTCCGGCTGAGAAAAACTAAACAGCTTCGGCAGACAGAAAACCACAGCTTTGCCTGCGACTTTGCATACGATGCAAATGAAAGGTCATTTGGAAAGAAGTGAATGTGCTGGAACTAGAAACGGCTGTCAAAGAGCCATTGAGATGATATTTTTATTTTAAAAAGAAAATGGATCTGGATTAGTCACTACGATGTTTCAAATGGTATTTTGAAAATCAATTTCTGTGGAAAAATACTCAAAAACCTATGTTAAAAGGATAGGAATTAACAGGAAATAGACTGAAACTGGTCCAGTGTTTTCTGTTCTTGGTAACCAAAACAAAAAGGGACAAAATGTATTTTTCTTTTGCTACTCGCTCACAATGGATAAATAAACTATCCAAAGGATAAATTGCCTTAATTATTCTCTCTTGTCCATCTCATTTGATGTTTCAGAGGTAACCTAATTATCACATGACGTCCACCTGTGTATAATTTAATCTAACAATAGACCCAGCTGTTTTGTGATGGTTGTCCAGAGAACCAGAAACCAAATCAGACACATCAGTACTGCTGACTCCATAATATGGGAACCTAAATTATGGCAAGCAGAGCAGCATAAACAGAAGCAGTCATTGTAAATCTAGAGGAGCTGCAAAAATCCACAGCTCAGATCTAAGAATCAGTCAAGAGGACCACTTAGTCATGCACTCTTAAAATTTAGCCCTTACGGAAGAATGGCAAGAAGAAAGCTATTGGTGAAATAAAGTCCAGTTTGCAGTGTGGAGGGGAAAGAAGCTCATGACACCAAACCTTTTGGGCCGACATGAGACGGTAAACCAACAACCTGAGCATGTCATCATCACACCAAAGCACTAATGTTGAAAGGGCAGTTTTCTTTTATCATGATATATAAAATATTGATTTTTACCTTTTGTTCCACTTCACAAAAAAGCTATTTTGTGCTGATCTATTATATAACCCCCCACCCAAAAACAACAACAAAAAAAACAACACATTTTATTTTAATTTGTGGTTGTAAAGTGACAAAATGAACTATTCCAGGTGCATTATTATTATTTGCAAGGCAGTGTCCCCTTTCCCTTTTTGCCTCCTTTTTTCTTTTTACCAGAACAGGCTAATCTACACGCAGACTGATGATTACAGGCATTCAGGTTATGAATGACTGACATCAGATCCTCTTGGTTCTCCCTTGTAATTTTCCTCGAAAAACCGGATTCTTGCAGGTTTAATATGAGTAATTGCAGTAATGCAACTTGAGGAAGGTGGGGATTTTTTGTTTTTCAATTGCTCACTGTAAGTGAAGGTGACAACTTCCTGAGGTATGACAAAGTTCCTTTAACACCTGCAGTAGAAGCAGTTATCACACAAATAAAGTGAGAATAAAAAAATCTCAGAAATAAAACAATAGATATGTACCCTGTGCAAGTTGAAAATATTTGAACAGTTTACGACTTACTGAATCCCAGTACTGGATTGTGTGTCGCCATGCTACACTGAGTATATCTGTGTGTGTTCATGTTTCCTGGACAGACACATAAAGCTCATCTGACACCACCTACACACACATACAAGTACCTTCATCACCAGTCAAGATAAGGCTGTGCAGCTGAGGGTACTGTAGCCACGATGCTGCAGATATCAAGTGAGACATAAACTTCACAAAGCCAACTGGGCCAGCACAGGAGAAAGCTTTGGCAGAACACAGCAGATTAGATTGTTCTGTACACGGTATCATTCTCAAAACAACTGCTTTTTTTAAACTCTTGGCTTAACTGGACGAGACTCGACATTTCAAAGGACTCCTCTAAGAGCTGTGAAAATGTCAGAGAAATGGCCGCTGACCAAGTCTCCCGCCTGCTGACTCACCGCGTTCTGATCAGAGGAGGTAGAGGATGCTGCCGAGGGCGTGGGGGAGTGCTGGTGGTTATTTGTAGCGACGCTTACGGTGGACAAGGGTTTGCTCCTGATGTTGTAGTAGTCCGTCGGGGGAAGCACCATGGTGGCCTCGTCTGTCTCTGTGTCTTGATGGTGGAGGTTGACAACACTCCTGCTGCGGTGAGGGGCAGTAGTGTCACTATGGAGAAACAGGTGGAGGAGAAGAAATGTGACAGGAAGATAATTTTATTACCAAGTGGCTCCAATATGTGTTTGGTTTCCATTAAGGGGATAAAATCAAATTGGTAACTGGTCAGAAGTGTCAATACAATCATGAAGTACACAGGTTTTGGATACATGACCGTTGGTCCACCGGGAAGCAAAGTTATCAACAATCTACATGGATTATGTAGATTACAATCAAGAGGCTTTGCTTCAAAATCAAGTGAATCCAATTCAATCAAACCATTAAAATCTCAGAGTATCATATTCATGATGACTGTGAGTTAGTATATAATAGTTCTGATTGTAAACAATGCCTGGCCAACTAACAACACATGTGAATAAGTTGGTCAGTCAAGGATTAACTGCTTAACTTTCTTTCTCACGTTCTTTTATTCATTTTACCAGAATGTGACTTTAAACAAATAGGAATCAAAAGTTGAGCAACAGGTGAGAGAACCCACAGGATTAGAAAGGTTATAACTTCAATAGGAGTAACTAGAGGAAACGCAGCCAACAATACAGCCGGCTGCAACATGAAACCTACCGGCATGTGTGTGTGTGCTGACTGGAATGCAGAGTCCCCTTACCTGTTGTTATTCACGAGCTGCTCATTGACAGCGCGGCAGTAAGACGAAGGGAACCAGCCCCTCCTGAAACACAGAAACAAGGAAATATATAATGTCTGTCTTCTCTACCGTCTCAGTTACACCTAGATGTCACACAGAGCCATTGTTGAGAAACTTCCTCTATTGTCATTTTAAACAAAAAACACAGAGATCAAAGTACTTGCATAAATTATTGTAATCTTTCAACAAATTAACCTTCGCAACCAAGACCGTTTGTAATGAACTAGATGTATCTTCCATAGGTTTAATAAGTCAATTTCTAAGGTTGGTTGCATGACTTTTTTTCCAAATGGAGGACACAGAAACCATTTGCTCCTTCCCACACCCAAACTAAAATAAACTCAAATAATGATGCAAGAAAAAAAGATGGTCAAAACAGTCAGCTTTAAGCTTGGAAGGCTGGTGTAAATAAAATGGCCACATGAGCTTTCTGTTTACAGAAAATGCAGCCACAGCTTTATTATCCAATCAGCTTGAAACAGGCAGTCAGGGAAACACTATGGATAGTTACAGGATGAAGCATTTTGAAATTTAACCTTCTTTTTTAAAGTATAGAACATGAACCTGGATTTAGATTAGAAATCTCATTTGTCCGGCCAAAAAAAAAATACTGATGACTCTAAAAAGATTAGTGTAGCTTTAACAAAACTCTGAATTAATCCAAGTATTTGAATGTTATAAGCAATGTGACCGAAAGCTAGTCTGTTTGTGATTGTGCTACCATGGTGCAAGGTTGTGTTTAATCAGCATGTGAATTAGCCTCTCCCTCACAGTGGATGAAGGTTAATATTTAAGTGTAAGGTTTGGAGGACAGGCATTTTCTTTGTGTGTCAAAGATATTCTATATTCTTGAGTCATACTCATGAATAAATGCTAACGTTTACTCATGGTCTGGTGTTCACAAAAAGAAAAAAATTAAATAAGATTCATTTCCATGACGTGTTGCTACTAGCAACTAAACAAATTCAGAAAAAACAGCTTACCGTTTCAAATGGAGACAAATAAGCACAATACTATTAGTACCGCTCAGATGGTTAGAAAGTGTTTTTAATCCTATTTTAGAGGCAGAAAACCTATATATGTCAGAAACATAAAACATGAACAACATTCAATCTACAAAGAGAGAACGTCGAAACAGTTTCAGACACAAAAAGAGGCTGAGGAGTCACACAGCTCTAAAACAGAAAGGGACTACCATAGATGGAAGACATTGTCAAACTGCAGAGCGTGATTGCCCTGGAAAAATACTCTTATCTTGCGGGGAAAGAAAAGGGGAAATGAGTGTTTTCAAAACAGAAAAATGATGGAGTGAGCACTCTTACTTTCTAAAGAGATTCTCTATGTAGGAAAAGTGGGTGTGTTTCATGAAAGTAAATGAAAGAAAACATTTTGCCCCAGAATTATAAAACAGTTGAAATATTAGCTTCAATGGAGGAAAAACCTAACACTGTTGGGTGAGCTCACAAAACATTATTATTATTATTATTCAGATTTCCCCATCTATTTTGTGGTCAGGCATCAATGAGCTAAACATGACTGTGTATCTGCTGGAAGGTTTCTAATTAATCTAACATTCTTCAATCCATTAGCAGCACTAGCATGTCCAGCTGATCTGGAGATTTTAGCCATCTCCAGATCAGCTGGTGGAAAACATTTGTCAGAAATGGTTTATTCTGAAAAGAAAGAAGCAGCCAACCCCCTCCTGTGAGGCATGACACCCATCTCGAGAGACATGTTGCTCTGATAAACATGATGAGAGACAACATTCAGGCCTTTGTGCGTTTTGGTTGAGCCTCTCCAGCAGCAACCAGAACAAAGTTTTCTTTGAGGCACCAGCCTCACATTTGACAACAACTCTGGAAGGATTGTCTTTTCTCGGGTAATTTCCCATGATAGTAACTGAGATCAAGCCTAATGAATGATTAAAATTCAAACACGCTTTTCAGAACAAAGCTTTGTTTAAGAGTCAGAGATCTGGAGGGAGAGCAGGCTTTGTTGATTTTCTGTGTGGGCAAACAGGTGGTGTTCTGAACTTATTCCTCAGCTTCACACACACCTTCTGCTGTACATCCCACCCTGGGGCCAAGCTTTACCTTATCCCCTCATCTGTCAAGTTTACAGATGAACCAGCAAAGATAAGTCCACAAAATCATGTAAGGAAATAAACATGTCCATAATAACAACAAGACGAGAGGCCAACTGAGGGCGGTGCACTACTCAAACTCCAGTTCAAACTGATCTTGAGCAATCCGATCATGTTCAGGCAACTCTGAAGACGGGTGGGAAAACACGCAACAATCATTCAGGATTATTTTAATAAACTACCTTTCATCATGATGAATATAATCATAAGTTCAACTGAAAGACTTTCTTTATGTACCTTCAAATTTTGAAAGTTGAACAACAGTAATGTGATCACGCTTATCTGCACGCAAAAACAAACAAACCCAGATCTGATTACTCAGGATTGATTCTGATACTTGGTGTGACTTTGCTTGGTTTACTTTTACACGAATCAGATAGGATGCAGATTAGAACCAGATATGAATATGGGCCACATTAAAGGGTGGAGGAATATGGAGGAATTTTCCTGCCATAATCCAAGAGCACACATTTTCAGTCTGAAAGCAGGATTTCATGTCTTTTGTTCTCAAAACTTTTAATACCGGTACTTTAGCTTACATTTTTATTTTGAAAGTAGGACTTCATATCTTTCTTCTCAAAACTTGTAATGATTGCACTCAAAACCTTTCCTCGCGCTCACACTTAGTCTCTGCTTGGAGCAAATCTTTGCTTGCAAAACTCTTTGCTTGCTTGGTTATTTAAAGTTTTGAGAACAAAAGACATGAAATCCTGCTTTTATACTGAAAATGTGCGCTCTTGGATTATTGCAGGAAAATTCCTCCATTTTCCTCCATCCTTTAGAGGAACAAGAGGAGTGGCTCATCATGACACAGTGAGTGAGAGGTGCCTCATCATGGCTCATGATGACACATTCTCAAAAAGGCAAGTGGTCATGAGCGCAAGACTAAATCGGGAGCTTCGCTTGCTAATCTCTTCTTTTGGTGGTATGATCTCTTCTTCAACACCCATGTACAGCACATCTAGCAGAGAGTAGTGATTGCCATAACCTTATAGTTATTAATATTAATAGGGAGCCTTTAAATGTAACCAGAGAAGATGGTGTTGGGAGCTAATAAAATCCCTGGAAACAGTTTAGGATGTTCCTGGATGAGTCACACCCTTTCAATCATACCTTTCAGAGATTCAGATTTATTTATTTGTGTCCCAAGTGGGCAATTGATGTTACAGCAAGTACAAAAACTAAAGCACAAACTATCAAAGATTAAAAAATAAAAACAAAACATATCAAAAAGACATGGAATACCAACCAATACATAATGGAAAAAGCACAACAATGTATTTCATCATCGACTGACAGTTGCCCCAAACACCAGATCAAGTTCAAGTCCCTCTACTTTGTCCTGCATTAAAAAGAGATATTGCTGTAGGAACAAAAGAGTATTTGTACCTGTTATTTTTAATTCTAGGAAATCTGAGCCTGATGCCAGAAGGCAGAAACTGAAACTCAGCATGTAAAGGATGAGAAGTATCAGCAATAACAGCTTTAGTTTTTCTAATGATTAGTTTTTTCCACAATTCTATGAGTGAGCTTTGTTCAACCCCTAAGATCTTATTGCTAATATTAATTATTCTGCTGAGGGCATTTCTTGATCTAATACTAAGATTTCCAAACCAACATAGTAGAGTTTTGGATACCGCTTTAGATTACACCAAAACAATTTGGTAACTCACATCAACCAAACAGACAACAGCATGTAGTTAACACTCACTTTCCATTCTTTTCCATTTCGCCGTACATCCAACCGTCCCTCTCGTCAGGGATGAGCAGGATAATGATGTCTCCCTCATCAAAGCTGAGCAGAGTGCTGTTGTTGCCAGCAGTGTGGGGGAAGATGGTGCGCACCCGTGGCCTCCTCGCCATGCTGTTGAGGCCTGTGGCGACGGACACAGACCTGGCAAGATTGTTCTCTTCGCCGTTTTCATGGTCTGGGGAGAAAAGGAAGAGAATAGTGAGAAATGGAGAAGACACAGGAATATAACAAGAAAAAAAGCAGCTTATATTAGCTCTTAGAGGTGCTTATGTTCAGCAGGTGTTGATAATTAGCACTAAGCAGTTGAAATAGTTTTTAATAGTAAAATTAAAGTCCATCCTTTAAAGCCAGCGAATCAAGTTTAATAGTAATTAGTTCAACAAAAAAGCGGAGTTACACACATGCAGCCATGTTAACAAGGGATATATACTATTTGTAAAAGTAGAAAGCTTGCAAAACTGAAAACAAGTGAAAAAAAAAACACAATCCGAAAACAAGTAAAACTAAAATAGTCGCTCTAGGGAAATTACAGCATCTATATTGAAAAGTAACAAAAAAAATACACAGACATTTTTACATTAAAAGCTATATTACCTATGCTGTTTTTGGTCGGAGTATGAGCAGTCACACTGTTTGTGTTGCTGTCTTGGTGGTTGAACATATTAGCCAGAGGGCTGGTTTGAGCCTTCAGAGGAGGAGCCGGGGGAACAGGCGCACTCTGCCACAGGAGAATCAACCACATCATCAACATGACATTTGAAGTCAGGAAACAACTTTTACTTTCTAAGTACAACAAATTAAAACGACCCCAACGCTGAACTAGAAAGTCACAGCTGTAACAGAATAGTTTAAAAATAAAACTAAACATAAAACTAATACACAATTCAGCTATATTGAGAAATTAACAAAACAACACATTGTTATAAAATGATGTTTGGAATTATAATTTTGCATTCTGGCAATGGCATTTGAACATTATATCCAATGTTTACACTGCTCGTCAAGATACAAGGTTATTGATTCTAATTCCATTTATATAAAATTTTAATTGCTTTCCATCTATGACTCCCACAAAAGTCAAGGGAAAAAATGTAAAGTGGTATGAATAAAAATATTCTACAAATGCAAAATGAAGAAAATTAATCAAATATGTAGTGTTGCACTGTAATGAATATATCTGATAAATAAAATTGGTGATAAGCATTACATAAATTATTCTCAAACTTCAATACATAATTGAATATGTATTAATCATTAACTGACATATTGAAATGGCTAAAATCATTCAATTATGTATTAGCTCAGAATTTACTCCAGTATTCTGCATAGGAATATGATTTTATTTATTTTTTGTATCTATTATCGAATAAAGTTAGTAAGCAGGGCTAACACTTCTGTAGTCAAGGTTATTGGGCTGCAGGGGGGTTTATGTAAAGGCATGAAGACATATTTTCAGGGCACTGTAGCAATAGAATTACAAATTAAGCAAATATTGAAATAATATGCTTCGTCAATATCAACATTGCGGCAATAAACTGCATAACAACTAAATCACCCAGGCCCTTTTTCTGACCAACATGACAAAGAAGGTGTTGACTAAAATGGCTGCATAATCTCATTGTTATCTGCTGCCAGAGCACAATTATTCAGTTTCATAAAAAATGTGTTTTTACACAACACATAATGGCATTTATATCACTTCATCTACCATTAATATGTACACCCACACATGGTGAAATCACCTCACTGAGAGGTGTAATTATATTTTTCCGTTCTGCACTGATGAGATATTGTTTTACTGTCCTACACATTTGTCCTGTCATACCACGCTGTGTCTTGATGGGGTGGGAGAAGGCATCGGTGCAATGGCGACTGGCTTGCGCAGTTCATCAATCATGGATAAGACATTGTCCGGCATGTTGGTGGCATCGTTGCACTGGTCCTGCCAGCTGCTCAGCTTTGTTGACAGTAAGTCTCTGGTCTGTCCAGCAGCCACGCAAAAGAGAAACCATCATTTAAAACTTCACAGCTTTACTTTACAAGCGTTTGTCAAATTTGTGACTTTATTGCAAAACTACAGACTTTGAATTGTGCATTTTACCTTGTCATGATAGGAAGCAAACTGATAGGTTAGCAAGCAGTGTTTGTCAACAAGAAAACAGAAGCGTCTCTTCTCCTCCAGCAGAGCCTCCTTGCAGCCATCTGCGAGGAACAACTGCATCTCCGTCTGTCGAACTGTCAGGGCTTCCAGGATCTGACAACAAGTAAACAAATATGAAAGAAGATTCGATATCATTCCAGTTGCTTTAAACATGCATGAATCTGCATGTTGAGAGGAACAGATTTGACGGTAGTTCAGTGCTGTCAGAACATGTATTTTATGATTGGGCATTCAAAGTATAGGTATTGTTAAAATATCAGTTTTGATAATGATATAATTCAATATTTTAGGAGAACAGAGAAAAGGTTTCTGCTAAATAAAAAAAAAAAGAAAAGACTGAATATGTGGACTAGCACCAATGGGTCATTTTTGAACCCGTTTGTGCATGAGAGGGGTTGTGATACAAGAGGATTTCTATTGAAAAAAATAAAACTTACAGTAAAGATGTATGGTGATCAAAAACGAAGCAAGTGAAGAACACCTGGAATACTGACTGATAAAAACTCAGTCGGGGTTCTTGTGACCCAGGTTGTGCATCAAAGAGTTAAGCACAGCTTCTATTAGGTACACTCTCTTATCTTGCCTTGCACATGGTCTACAGCCACCAAAACCTTTTCATTGTTGATGCATACACAAACATAAGGATGTGTTACATGCAAGCAGCACGGCTCTTTTCTTAAAATCTTAATCTCTCTCATGCAGGGGAACAGGTATTGTTAGTTTATCGTTTCCTGTATTGTCAGACTCTGCTGAAAGTAGTATTTAGAGAAAAGATAGAGCAGCAGCATGAAGGGAGGACAGGACAAATCTCATGAACAGAGGGACAGTGTTATCTTCACTGACAGACAGGGATCAAAAAAGGTCAGTGGGGTCCCTGAAAGGATTTTGTTTGTGCATGCATGTGATAGCAAACCCAGCAGGCTAATTTTGTGATATTACCTATTGGAGTATTTGGTTTTTAACAACATAGACACAATCAAGTTTCAGAAGAATACTTTATTTTGCTGATATAGTGAACAGGTATTAGGGAATAGCACTGAAGGGAAGATAAGTTGTATCCAAAGTGATTTTGTAGCTCCAGAGATAACTTCAATCTGAATTTCTCAGTTCTTCTCAAACAGAATAAAATAATAACACAATCAAATAAAACTCTGACTGGACCTGGCTTTGTTAAGATTGTTCCTGATTTCTTGGCTCTGTTTGGAGATCCACATCTCATCAAACTGGCTGGAACTGGCACACCTGTAACGGCTGCTGGCACCGAGGCACACACCCCTGCTCCTTTCAAGCTGTAGACCAGCAGTCTTCTGCTAATTCCTTTAATGCTGAGGGATGATATTTACTTGAAGGGTGAGGCGGTTCACGAACTCTTTCGTTTCTAGTGTCAAACCCAAACAGGAATAATCAGCTGACGGAAACATGAACCTTACAGTCAATGTTTCTGACTCCTCGATCAGAATGCAGGATGCATTCTTAGACAATGAATGCGTTGCAATATGTAAATGAGAGCAGGCTCTGTATTAACAACCAAGGTTTAGTTTCATTAATGCGTTTTGTGAGGCTGTTGGCCACTATGTGGTATTTGTTTGAGGGAGTGTGACAATGATAGTGATGCAGCACAGGATTAAATATGTATGCATGTATATTTTGGAGAAGAAACATCCTTTTATTTTAAAAGCTGCGCAAATTTGTGCTGAATGTAAAAAAAGGCACATTAAATGTGTAGTTGTACATGATAAAAAGTGTAAAAGTACAAGGTGTACAAATACTTTTACAATGTACATTATTATTGTAGAGTCTAAAATGATAACTCAAATGTGCAAAGTTGGATAAAGGCGTAAAAAGCCGATACTTTTTCAATTTACCTGCTGTATTATAAACCTAAAAGTAAAGATGAAAAACTAGCCACATGCTACTCATGTCCTCTAGTAACAAGCGGCAATTTTGTTTACAAAACTAAAACAAATCTATACTGAGTGTACTACATTAGAGCCGGTAGATGTCATCTTTGATCATATCTTCCTTTTCCACCAAACATCTGTGTGTTCAGTAACAGAGAGTCCTGCACGAACCACTCTATTTAGATCTCTGTCGCTAACCAACGCAGAGAACAGGCCTCTGATTGTGGCAACAAGTCGGCAAACAAACAGAAGCAAATATCAGCAGCAAACACACAAATCTTTACAAATAAGACTATTATTAGAACAGCACAGACCTTCTTGATTTTGCATTTGAAGCCACAGTTGTCTCCACATCACTTTTATAATTGCACGTTGCACAGAAGAGATGGACAGACAATAATGTTGTGATGTTGTGATTACCTAATACTTAGGTAATTAAAAAATACATAAGTATTTTTAAATTATTTATTATTTATTCTCAACAATGAAGAAAGAGAATCCCATGAACTTTAATAAGAAATATGGGTGATCAGGTTCAACACTGTTATCATTTGTCATATATCTATTTTTCTAAAGAAATCTCTGAGGAGGAACATAATTTAGAATATTGCAATGGCCCAGTCAAAGTTAAGATCTCAACCTGATTGAAACTGGATTTCAAGAGAGCAGTGCAAAAAACAAATGACTGCAACCTCATTTGACTCACGATACTGTAAAGGATTTAACCAAATTCCTCCACGAAGTGAAAGACTGATAAAGACACTAATTTATTGTTGCCAAGGGGATTTTAATAATAAAAATGTGAAATTAGATGTGTATTTTTGTGCATCCAAGTTTAAATTCCAATAATCTAAGAATTTGGTAAAGGTAACTGCATACATTTGAAAGGTACTGCACTGCTATGAACAGTATGAATAACTGCAAGTGGGCCCCTCATTTTCTGTTAAATGGCTGTATGATATACTTCATGTGTATTACTTAAGTAAATATAGCAAATAATGTATAAGAAAAACAAACTCCCTAAAAAGAAAAACTCTCTTCGACGTTTCTTTGACAGATTGCAACACCAGTCTCGATCAGTTTCAATTTTTACTACCGCGTAAACTTGAGCTATTTTGGAAAGGACTTCTTTCAGCTTTTTGATGTTTTTTTCTCCCTCTTTACTTTTCTAGTCCCCTGTGTCTTCTGTCTGATTGTTCACTTTGAAGACTTTTTAATGTCATGTGAATCATCCAGTAAAGTTTTACAGCTCTGACGTCCTGTCTGCCTGTCTTCTCGCCCATCGGGGGGCGTCTTGCTGAGTCACCAAAATCCAACAAACTGGCTTTATATCAAACAGGTGAAAACAGCAGCGAGGAAACAAACTCACTCATGTCCTGGTGGGGAGGTGAAAACAAAACACAAAGATACTTAAGGGAGGAAATGAAAGAAAACAGGAAGAGGGAAGAAGAATAGGTAAACAGAACAATGTACATAAATGTCAAAGTAGTAATTAAAAAGGCAAGAGGCAGAGCCTTCCTCATATTTTCTGAATGAAGTTGGCTTGGAAAAAAAAAGATAAAAGAAATAGGTAAAGGCTGCAACTCTTGTATTGAAATATATATTTAAAAATCTAAAATAATTAATTACTTAAACTATTTCTTAAATATTCACAACTCCTGCGACCTAAATAACATTTAGCACGCTGTGGGTCTTATACTTCAAGGACATTGAACTAAACAGCTGAGCCCGCCCCTCTGCTAGCATGAGGTAGGGTGAACTGTGCTCATCAAATACACAAAACCCTTTAAGTACACAAAAAATTACATTCGCAAAAAGCCAGGCAAACAGGCTGCTTGACAAGATCAATGGAAAGCAGGTTATGTAGGATTTTGGCGCTGCCCTGCCGTCAGGGAACTGGCTTTGAAATGAAACTTCTCATTCAGCAGAGCCACTGAAAGGGTGTGGCAGCACCGTGTTAAAACAACCTGCAATAATGATTTAACATGCCACAGCGAATGACTACAATGAGGTGAAACACTAACGGTAATAATGATACAACCACAAAATCTTCTTTCCCCAAACAGGATCTTATACGTCATCATTCTGGGGACAAAACACAAACTAATCTGTTTTGTAGAACATGCAAGTAGTAAATAAATATTTTTAAGTTAGTATGTCAATACTAGTATTATTGCATATAGTTCCAATTATGAGGGGCAAATAATAAATAAAAGATGGCTACAATTATTCTATTCTGGATTATTTTTATCTTTTCTTAGGTGTGCACAAATCCAAGCTCTTGATCACCAGGCAAGCAAATTAATTGGTTTGTTGCCTTTAGTCACACCCATGCAGCTATCTGAATACATAAAGCATATGGAAAGAAAACTGGGCAGAAAAAAAATAGTTCAATAGTAAACAGTAATATTTTCATGCCTCACTGCACAAATCCAACACCATGCACACTACTGTTAGTCCAGCTCTGACAGTGTGCAGCTCAGATTTCAAAGTTTGCTGAGCAGAGACTGCCCTTAGGTCATCTCTGTATGTTGACATAAATATGAACATAACTCTCTGTGTGGGGGCTTTAAAGACACACCATGTGTCACATGACTGTGGGAGTTTTTGTGTCCATCTCACCTCGCTTTCCTTGCTTTCGTATTTGTTGGCGTTCTTGCCTTGGCTCTTCCTCCTCAGCTTTTTCAGGTCCGCCTGGGACTTCTCCAGAGAATCCTGCTTCATCTTGTGCTCCATCTGGTACCTTTTGAATGTGGCCTAAACCAGAGAAATGACTCATGTAAATGCTGGAACAGGAAACTAGTGATATTTGTCACAAAAAAAAAAATAAACATTTTGCTTCTAAATAGATATGGGCCAGCATTAACCCTATAAAGTCAAAACTTTAAGAGCTCTAAAGTAGCATGTTGTTCCATTCATATTCTTAATATTACTTTGAATGAAATGCAAGAGATGGTGACATTTTCTGGTCCCTTTCCCCACATGTTGCTTTGAGCTTTCAGTCTCCTTTGCCTGAGTGAACTAGAGCTCCTGCCAGATTCTCCAATTCTAGCAAGTTAAACATTTGAGTTAGATTTGTGTAACAAATATTTCTCTTTGTGCCACTATCACCTCAAAGACATACATTAAGGTTAAAAAGGTAGGTCTTCAAAGGTGATCCAGACTCCTTTACATTCCTCAACTCAAACGAAAACGGCGTTAATGATTTGTGCTCTGTTTGTGCAGCAAAACCATAATTTAGAATATATCAAACTCATTAAAATTTGTTGATCTCCATGAGTGGCTAAAACCTTTGGATGACCTTTAATCTTTTAAACCCCTTAAAAATTCTGGTTGTATAAAAAAAACTTTGCGGCACAAATCAGAACCAATCATGGATACTATTTTTGTTTAAGTCAGGGTTAGGCAAGGAGACTGATTCTTCTGTAATGATCTAGTTTTAAATTGTATTAGTATCTTTAAAGTCACAGCAACAAAGCTTTGCTCTATAAATCAGCTCAAACCTGCATAGTCATAATTGGATAATGGCGAATCCCCAAAAGTTTTCTCTATGTTAAAATAGCAGCTGAATTCTGTTATCCACAAAATCTCCACAACTGTTGCTTCTTTAAAGTAGCACCATTTGTATTTGCAACAAGCTACTAGTATGCCTATTGGGAGAATAATTCACCTGCTGGAAGCTTGCTACTGAGTCGACTAACCCATATACTTAATTAAATTAGCATCCTCCTTGTTAACCTCCCAATGTCAGACTATATTCTCCCAGGCCTACTTCCAGGTAAACAAGATTAAGTGTTACAAAGCATTACAGTTTGACTTTGTTATACACACTGCATATAGTGACCAACTTCCAGTCCAAATTTGTTTCCCAGTTTATAAGTGTTCATCATTGTGTTCATCAACAATGATGAACACTTATTTTTTTCCAAAAACTTGCTTTTATTTAGCCAAACACTGACCAGTATTAAGGTAGACCTGAATATTAAAAACTCCAGATGTCAAAAACACAAAAATGTAGCTTCAAACCTTTGTTATGGTTCAAATAACTTCATAGAAAGTCCAGGATTTTCTCTATTTGTATAAAATTTTGAATAGTGTCCCCTCCCCCACCTGTTCTTGCAAGTAAGTTAAGATCAGCAGATAAATATCCAAGCCATGACGGTGAGTTGAGAGAAAAGTTTTAAGCTAACAACAATAGCTAGCATGTCTGCTAATAAACAAACCACTACAGCCTAACCCTAAGTAACATAAAACCCCCAATGTCACAGCAGAACTAGTCAAGACTACCTTCCAAGTAAAAATATCAAATATTACAAAACAATGTATTCATCTTTTGGGAGATTTCTGATTTTTACCAAACATTTGGTTGGTTTCAAAAAGTATTTTTCCATGGTTTTAAAAAGTCACAATTTTAACATAGTGCTTCCCCAAACTTTTTTAACAGACTATAAGAGCTAGCATGCCTGTCGCGAGAATAAACAGCTTACTACAGCAAAAATAATCTGACTAAATAACCAGGTCACATCAGTTTATTGATTTCATTACTCTTCGCTTTCAGTGAGGTTTCCAGCTTTTATTTTCAACAAAACATTGGCATTTTGATGCCGTGTTAATGTTTGCTCCTTGTTCTTATGAACTGGCTTCAAATATGTTAGACAGACAGGACTTGTTTTGCTGCTGGATAAATGGAATCTCATTTGTCCTTTGTGTTGTGTGCCTGAGATAACCCACTTTGAATTAATTATCCTCCCTGCAGTCATAATTATAGCTAGGAATTGCTACATGTGATCAGATTATGGTGGCGACTAAAACCCTCGCATCATTTATTAATCCTCTTTAGCTGCTCATCCTGTCCTTGATCTCCATTATCAGAAATTTGAAATTCTCCCCCATTACATTATGTTTGTCTATCCTCCATTTTGTCCCTATTCAAATCACAATAATATACTTCTACATAAAAGTGTGTAAGGTTGCAAGAAGGAATGAAGCTGCATCCACGTTATGACTTGCACATATACACAGAAACTACTTACCGTCATGTATTTGACATCCATGTCAGTCTTCCTCTCCAGCTCTGTTATTATCTCCCTGTGGAACCTTTTAAACTTCAGGTGAAGAGGAGGGGGGACAAAAACAGAAAGTTGATCATTAAGCTGACAGAAGCGTGATGGCCTGACTTTTCAACCTTGCTGTCAACAACAACAACAACAAAAAGTGCAGTCAGTCTCAGAGAAAAATGGAAAGTGATCATTATGGAGTGGATTGGTGAGTGTCTGCGGGGGTGAGAGCCAAGTCCAAGGTTGTGCTTATGAATGAGTCAGAAACAAAGCGTGGGAATGCCCATAGTCCTCCATCACATCCTCCCCTTCTCTGCAGCTCTCATTTATCTGCAGGTGTCAATGCATTCATCGAGGCCTTGTTGCGATGCAGCGACAGCTCCCGGGGAAACATTATCATATGCATAACATGCAGCATCAAAGCACCAAGAAGGTTTTCTCCAAGTTAAATTGAGGCTTTAACTCACAAGCTGGAGATTATTAAGAAGAAAACCCACCCACAGGTTCTGCTGGTAACACAGTCTCAGAGGACTGCATCACATCTTCTCTGCCCTGAAGTTCATTTTTAATGAGATACACTCAAACTGATGCACTTTATTTCTTAAAGAAAAAACTGTCACGTGACAACGTAAGAAAACAGGATGGTCTCACTAATTAATATTTCCACAGTTCTTTAATATTATAAACATCACCATCAATGCACAGCTATATAGCCGTCGCAATTTTGCGTTTAAATTTTCCTGACGGTCTTCCTGTATGGTGACACAGTCAGGAGACGTTACAGACTAAAATCTGAAGTTCTACTTTGACAGAAAACAATTAGAAGCAGCATTATGTACGAAACTCATGTGTCTACATTACAGTCTTGACTAGCTACATGCAAAAAAAAACATGTTAGGCTGAAAACTTGAGGTCTTCTGTAATGGAAAATCTTGATAGGCAGTTGAAGAATCTAAATACAAGATACTTTAAACCTTTTTTTTTTCTTTTGGTAATTTGACTCATATGAACACAGGTTCACATAAAAAAACTTTTCTTTTTGATATAGTTGGAATGTTTTGTTACTGTAACTCAATTTATTGAGTGAAGAAGATGTATAAAGATAGCATTTATTATAATTTTAATGATTATGGCTTACAGATAAGAACATAATTCAGTCTCAAAAGATTGAATAAATTATTTTTTCTTACAGCACTCATCCCCATTATTTTGCATTGCATAACATTTCTGTACAATTCTTTCATTAGAAAGCACAGATAGTATTCAGATGGACGAATGATAAATGCATAAACACAAAGACAAAGAATAGTTGCAAAGGGATGTTTTCAAATGAATATGTATGTTACTAGGTCCAAGCAAGCTGAATTACAATGACAAACTTACGGAAAAACACTAGGGGGTGAATCAGCCATGACACATTCGGATATGTCAGTGGGAAGCAGGGCATGTGCAGATGCAAGTTTAATGAATCTCAGGGCAACAGCTACAGCTGATGTTTTTCCAGAGCTTGTTTAGACTTGCCCTTGCACTCAAAGAAAAAAACAAAAAAAACAGCTCTCCTCGTCGTTAAATCACTTTACATTTCAGCTGCCCGTGCGGCTACTGTACATGTAGGTGGGGAAGGAGGCGAGGTGTTTTCTATTTATGGGTGTAGAAGAAAGAACTACCGGTTGAATGCGTTAAAAACAGCATGTAGCTGTGGAAATATACTGAGCAACAGATTTACAGAGCAAGTGTGTCTGACAAAATGCATTAGGGTTAGGTAACACAATCACGGCGCGATCAAACAGCAGCTATTTAAACGGGTTATCTGTAGAAACATCTGTGGAACTTACATTTTCCTCCATCTCAAGTTGAGCCTTCCTGTGCACCTCGGAGATTTCTACCAGCACTGCACCTGCCAGACGAAAATAAATGCACAGGTTAATGTTAGGAGACTCACCTTTTCTGCTTGCTTTTATTTATTCAGTCCTTCCTGCTTTACAACTTAAAACTTATTTAATCTCACTGTACAATGACAAAAACGTACAGAATGTACTGTAATGCACCAAAGTGAAATGAGTAACTTGTAGTTGTAAAAAAAATCTTGTACCAATGAGCCTAAAGGTGTAAGGGCTCATTATGTTTGACATCAAAGGAAAGGGATACATGCGCCTCAACCAGAAAAACTCAACCACCTGCTGGTAAGGTAATCCAAAACAGCTTTAATTAAAAAAGCACCAGCAAATTATCACCTTTTGTTGTTGCAAGTGATAATTCAAACCAACTAAATTAGGATTATGAGAAGAATAAATTTGAACACACCAAGTTCCTAATCTGAAAATGCAATTATTACACAATATTCAAGTATTAAATCATCATTGTGATTTTTATGAATCAGTAGTGATTTTTATCCCCTTTGTAAATTAATTGAATAACATATTTTGAGTAAAAATAGATAAATAGAAAAATGAGACATCTAACTTGTTAAATAGAGAACAAACAGCTTTTTGACTAAATAACATTCAAAATACAAACTGAATGAACAGACTGACATTGACCTAAACCTTGCAACTGTTTACAAAAAGTAATATCACTTAAATTTTACAGTCTAAAAAAGAATCATGTTTAAAATGTAAAACCATTATATGTTTGCTGGCTTCACACTTTAACATTTTTTTTTTAATGGTGCTTTTTGTGAGAGAACCTGGACAACTTTAAACAATGAACACCTTGAGGCAGCCTTCCTGCTGACTTGCATCTGTTTTAACGATCCAGTCAGGCTGCTTTGGTTCTTGGTAATATGGCTAACAGATTTATAAAGTCTTTATCCAAGAGTCATGAGTTTAGCTGCTTTTGCACAGCAAGGGATTGCTGTATGCATTACAAGAAGACTAGTGAATCAATAAAGCCAAAGCATATAATCCTTGTTGACCAGAAAACTGTAGTTTGTCCTACTTTTGGTGAAATTAAGCTAAATGTCAGATATATTCAGGGGATAATTTCGTTATGCCTCTAAGGAAATCGAACAAGATTTACAACTATAAGACTATTTGGTTCACGGTTTTCCAAAGGGTTTAAATACACTGCTGTACTAAAGTGTCCACACACCAAGGACTTTTACTTTTTTCTTGTGATAGCCACAAACTGCAAGGTAACTGAGGGATTTTACACAACAGACCAAAGCAAGTGTATAAATGTTTTTTTAAAAAAGTGTTAATTTTAGCATTATTATATAAAAACACCCAAAAACAGAGGCAGAGATTATTTGAAAAGACACCCCAATTTACTCGTGTACCACCAAATAAAATCTAAGGTGATCAATTCTATTTGAAACCAGCTATTTGAAAAGGTTGACCTGTGTAAAATTCAATTTTAGTACTTTTTTGCAGAGGCCTCTGTAGTTTGTTGGAAAGAATTAGTGAAAAAAATGGAATATAATACAATAGAAACAGCTTTTACTGTCCCACCAAAGCAAAGTTCAAGTGTAACAGCAGCAGCAGATGTAATAAAGATTTAATGTGACTCTGATGAGAAAACAATGAAACACAGTGCTGAAGCTATAGTTTCTGACTTACAGTGAACAAAATGACCATTTCTCTATTTTTGGAAATCTAGAAATATGTATTTCACTTTTACAATCCATTCCAAATTTCTTTTAAAAAAATCTAGACTAGATTATAATAGATTAAATCTAGGTGATTATACCTGCACTTCAATACCTATTTGACTTCTAAGGTTAACCTAGTTGATGCATCTTCTGTCATGTTTACAACCTAGAGGCAAAAAAGACCTAAAAAGCCAAATAAAAAGGTCAAACATCAATGAGTTGGAAAAGAAAAACCCTACTGTTACATAATTCAATGTTATGGAGTCTGGAACTTCACACTTTTTTTTTTTTGGGAAAAAATGAAATTAAATTGCAGAATTTTCAAAAATGAACAGTAGATATTTTTAAAAAGCCTTTGAGAAAGAGACTGAGAGGTCTAAGAAGAAATAAATTATTTTAGCTGTGAAGAAAATATCAGAAAACCCAGAATCAAAAGCACAATCCTTGACAGCCATTGTATTTGCTGCCAGGTGAAAAGATCACCATGAGCTGGACATGCATCAGTATGTAAACAGTGCACTTCCTTTAGCTGTCAAACCACACCTACCCTGCTCCACCTTCCCTTGTGGTGGGACTGGCTGTCAGAGTTCAGTCTGGTAGAAAAAAAAATATTTTAAAAAGAACAGGAGCTGACAGGAATGCAAAGGCTGTGTTAAGATGTTAGGGGAGTAAAGTGTAAGAAAGGTGGCATAAAGAGTGTTAAAGCAGTGTATGTAGTGAGAATGAAAATTATTAGGAAATGAGATGAGACAAATGTTAGAAAAGAACAGGAAAAGTCAATACCACATGATAGATTCTGATGGATTAAAAGCAAAACCAGCAATAAATCACTGCTAAAGTCTGAATACACCTGACATTAAAATTCTCCAAAAAATGTGAGCAGGTGCGGTTTTGAGTCAAATACCAGACAAACAGATTGTTATGCACAGCACGAGAGTCTGTTGTCCAAGTGATGAGCCGTAAATCTAAGCAGTGAAGAGTCATTAGATGTTTAAAATTACTCACAGCGTAGAAAAATGTCCTGGTTTCAGCAACGTCACTGCCACTAACAGTCTCATTCCAGAGGGCCCCACTCATTTGTTTACTGTTGTCACGATCGGCACCAAACGTTGCCAGGAAACAGGTGTGCTCAAATCAGCGAGTTTGTGAGGGCGAAAAGTGTGTCATGATGACAGGGCGCCAAAAGCAACTCAACCACCATTAGCTAACAAAAACATCAGAAAATACAGAGACCGACAAACCCACACGGCTCAGACAGGTTTCCTGAAGGCTTGTTTGCCCAGGCTGTAAAAATGGGGTTTGACTTTGTGGAGCAGCTTGATAAAAATCTAGTTTCTCATGAATGAAGTGAACAAGTTGTTTGTTCAATAGAATAAAAAATCCAAAATGTGTCACAAAGTAATAATTCTTCCTCTCGGAAAGAAAATCGTTCCGTATGACATCATCGGAACGATGAACGATAAACCAGCAAGGCCCCATTTGTAAATACTGATACAATGACTACAAAGTAAATGTAACTGATACATTTTTAGCTTCAAATTAGTCTTTAGTTTCTGCTTCCTTGGGGAACATGTGAAGGAAGACACAAGGAAACAAGTAATTCAAGTAAGACAGATGTGTGGAGATAATCCTAATTCAGGAAACTGATGCAAGAAAACTCTGTTCACATCTACAGCGAAGTAACTGGAAAGTTTAAAACAAGACGAGGACAGCAAGGAAGAATGTCCATCCATCCGTCCATGTTTTGTATGTACGAGTGATGAAACATAAAATCTGAATCTGTGAAGAAGTGGTCCTGTTTCACTTCCAGACGCAAAATCATAACAAAAAATAAAATAAAACGGAAACATTCATTCATAACTTTGGGAAATTTTAAGCAGGGCTCACTGAACTGCAACTTTTTCCTACTTTAGCCACTGACATTATGTGGCTAAATGTAGGATTAGTCTAATGCTTTAGACACACCTTTACCAAGGGCACCAATATGTGCAAACAGCACTGTAGATGAAAATCCAGATAACACTCTAAAAGGTAAAAACAACAATAACAAGTATTCTTGGTTATAAATAAACTCCCTCCTTTCTTTGGAAACTGATCTTCTACTGTTTTTGACTGTTAACAAAATATTCCTTGCATCAGTGAGAGTCACATGGCACGCCATGCAAACATGTTAGGATTATGTAAAAATGCATCAGGTACTATTTAAACATTGGGCATTGTGTGTTTTTACTGACTTAGAATCTTATGACACTTTTTGTCACAACTAGATAGAACTACAAACTGATGTAATAATGTAAAGCAGTGAGCTGAAAACTGATTTAAAATATAAATAAATAAAAAAACTCAAGCAGAAAGTCAGTCTAGATTTAATTTCAAAATTGTTCAAACATAGAAAGTTGTTAGAGCTGCAGAAGGATGAAGGATTTGCTTGAAAATCTTGGAATGCAACTGAGCAGCAGTGTGAATAATGTTAGATTTGCACGGATAACAAGAACGCAGCATTTAACTAAAAAATTCAGTAAACTTAAATTGTGATTTTGTAAAAACTGCAAGAGATTAAAAAGCTTAATCATTTCATTGTGGCCAAATGTTTGGTTTAAACTTTGAATTGGGTTTTGACAGAAGTAGTTAGCCTTCAAAGAGCACAAGGTATTCTGTTGGATTGAAAGACAATCCAATTCATTTGTAACTAAATATAAAACAACCCAACATCTACTGAATTTTGTTAAGTGATGAACAGTTGAAAACGAAGTTGGTTGCCAAGGAACTACAACCAAATCCCAATTAATTTCTACATGAACCTAAACAACTTTCTGCTACCCGATGAGAGGTCAGATGATTATGTAAATGTTGGGTGTGACAAGAATTGGGGGTAGACTAATTGTAAGGAAGAAGGTAGCAGGATAAGGTGCAGAGGTCCTACAATTTCTTTCAAGAGTATCTGGTTTCTGGCGATGTGTCAGTGGAGCTCGGGTTTCTGACAGGGCAGCTGCTCTACATCCATGAGCAAGGTCCTAATGACAATGTAGACACTCTCTTATTTACATACATTCCTGCTCTTAGGAGTCTGAAGACGTCACATCCACATCACAATTGCTGATTGCTGACTGGTTTTACAGTCAGCAATCATTAGATGACATTCAACTCTCCTTGAATGTCATCAAGTTTATTCACCACCTTCCTAAATAATCCAGAAATAATGACTGACAGAAATGATCCATTATGGCAGAACAGTATAACTCTCTTTGTGGTCCTGGAGTTTATCCACACATAAAATGTGACTTTAACCCTTCAAATGTAATTAGTAAGCCAACCGTGTGTTGATGATGCATATGGTAATTTTTAAAATCTAAAACATAAAAGATAAAGCTGCATATCTGAACATCTCATTACTAAATATAACCTGTTTTTGTTATTTATTTATGAATAATGAGCAGTTTATGTTCCTTCAATCACAAACAATCACTATTCAAGGCATTAAAGAGAAATAATTTCAGCAGTTCTCAATAGCAACTTCTAAATTAATATATGCATACAATTCTAAATCCTTCTAGAGGATTTACACTAAATCTTTACTTCTCACTGAAGCTGAGAAGTAAGGCACACATACACGCTTGCACTTTCTGAGAAATGACTAACTGAAGAAAACAGCTAGCCGGTAACCCTCCACCATCTTGGACTGCAGCTGTCGCTGCAATTCTTGTTCAACATTAAGCCAAGTTTGGTGGAGTGACACATTAACCAATTGTTGCTAGAGGCAACAATTGGTGAGAAGTTGCAGAAAATTCAAATAAAAATTCAGCAGCTAGTAGTTTTCAATAAACATCCAAATATAAAACCACATCAACCATCTTTAAACCAGTGTTAAAATGCTAGCATCTACATCCAACCACTTTTGATATCAATATTTTAACCATTTGTGCTTTAATTAGCTGTTTTTGGATTCATATTAACTTTTTTGTGCTAAATTAATAAATGTTTCTGTTCTTCCCAAGACAGAATCTGGCAAATGCAAGAAATTATAACCATGCTGTAGCATAAAAATACAGCTAGGAAGAACCACATCTATCCAGAAAAAAAGTAGTCTACAAACCAAATATGTATGAAGTATGAAGACTTTTTTTCTAATTATGCCAGGAAACAGCACAGCAACAGGTGGCTCTTCCCAATGTGCTGCAGAATTTAATTAGCAGTTTAGCTCTAAAACCACAGGAGACAGGAGAGGCATACAGTGGCTAAATCAAAGTGTGTCACTAGTGACAGTGAGTTAGGATCCCAGTCGTGTCTGGCTGCATATTAGCCAGTGGGAAGGTGAAGCTTGGGAATTTGACCGGGAACAAACTGAAGACTAAACAAACTCTGTTTACTCATAAACCTTTCACACTCAGTCATAAACTTAAATATTAAGCATCACTCATCCTGTGCTTTCACTGTAGTGCAGCTTTGCTTCTGTCGGACTCGTGTGTCCAAGCATTTAACTAATACTATTCCTGCTATACCCATTTACTATAGGAAACTCTGTAAAATCTAACACATACAAAACCTGAAATATACAATAAATTAATGAAAATACTTTAAATATTTGCCAACCTCTTAGCCAAAAATGTTCAAAGCAAGAGTTTCAAAACACTATGACAACTTTTTACTCACAAAATCACAATTTTAAGAATAATATGGTGCCTATACAGTGGAACACATTTAAACACATATTCAGTATGAACACCTTGAACACTAATTTTCATCTGCACACACTCAGAAGTCTGACTTTAATTAACCAAAAGGCTCCACATGTGGTGTGTGTGTGCCATGTCTCCAACATTGTGCATTCGCTGCTTAGGTTTGTTTCTGCAACCTAAGCAAAGAAGCTAATGGAGGATGGGAGACGCTTTACTCCCCTCCACAACAATCAAAGGGGTCTGTGAGCAGCATCTTGCAAACAGAATGACTCTGCACAATTACCATGGCATGAAAGTTTCTCATACATTTTTAACACCAGGCAGACATAAGCATCTATGGATTTATTTTCTTCTCAATTGCAAACTTAAATATTTTCTTCTTGATTTTGTCAATATGGCCGCCTGATGGGAAATCCAGAGTATCCAGAAAGCTGTTGGTGAAAACACAGGCAAATCGGAAACCAAATTTAAGGCATATAATTATGCTGACCACAAAGGCCACATCTCTTCTCGCTCCACAAATGTGCAAATTTGGACTTTCCAAGGGAGCACCCAACATCGACATTAAAAGAAAAGAAGGAAAAAAACAACAACCTTGACTTTCATGTATTTCAGCATTTCATGTATGACAAGAAGATCCCACTGAAGAAGCTTTAAGCACAGTGCAGGAGCTTTTATCTTAATGAAATAACTAAGTCTGGTTTGTGTAGGGTTGTCAAAATGCAACTCAATATGTGGAGATGTTGTGGCAGGCAGACTGCAGGCGCCCATCTGTGCAGTGATCACTGGGAACTTCAACAAGAAAATGCTCCAGTTAATCATTGAAAATGTTTTGTGTTCGATGGCAAAGGAGATTTACAAAAAGTGTAACTTCAAGGTTATCCATCTAGTCATTTTCACAATTTGAAGCACTGTTGCAACAAATCTACTGGAAACACTTCCATCACGCATGTCTCCTTTTTTGAAGCTATGGTTTTAAACCTTTCATCATCCCTCTTTCTGACAAAACAAAAATTCAAAAAGAAATTTTAAAGATCCTTAACAGAACTGCAATAAAACAGCGAGTCAGAGATATATGGAGATAGAGAGAAATAGATAGAGAAAGATCTTCGCTGTGTTAAGATTTTTTCTGTTAATCCCAGAGGAGAGCAACATAGAAACTTACCCAAATCTTTGGAGACAGGAGATCCAGCAGCATTCTCTCCAATCTTAGACAGTGCATCAAAATACATCTTTCCTGCCATGGACATAGCTGGGGAAATAATAAAAATGTTAGTAGTTGAAGGCCACAGAAAAGATGTAGATGTATTGCATTTTCTTAAATCAAATCCCCAATAGCTTATCAGTGTACCTGAAAATGCAGTAAAGAAAATAACAACAACAACTCACCATTAACAGACTTCTCATAGCTCTTTCCTAGGTTCACCAGGTTCCTAAGGCCTGGGTTGAACTGTTCCATCACATTCTGCAAGAAAACAGTGACCATAAGAAAGAAAGTGTCATTAAACATGAGCAACAGGAGATGGAAGTTAAGAAGCTCATACAAAAATGGGTGTTTAAATGCAGATCCAGATTTTTATTTGGGAAGGAAGTTAAATATCTTGTATCTTGCAATTTTATTTTGGTCCAGGCACAGCAAAGTAATCATGTCTGGATCAGCCCAACTTGTTCCACTGGCCAGATTAGGTGTATGCTTATATTGACACTTAATAATGACAGTCATATCTAATTAAATTGCAAACTATATATGTGTCCAATTAAAAAGTCACTTAACATGACCAAAGAATTAACTGGTTTTAGCAAAGTTTGAAAAGATAGATGGCTGCATGGATGAATGGCTGACTGAATGAACAAATGGGTGGAGATATATAGCAGGATGATTGGAAGGATGGACAGACTTGTAGATGGTTGTACTGATCTATAGATTTTTGGGTGAACAATAGCAGATATTGCATCATAGTAATCATTGCAATATCAATAGGAGGAATTCTGCAATCATGTAGAACTAACTGGTTGCAATATTTGGTAGGTTATTATATTTGAAAAGCAAATGAATCATAACAACAATGTATATATCCTGTTTAAATTACATTCCTTGCTCCCAATGCCAAAACTAGATCCATACAATCAGTGGTAAGATGCTATACCTCACTGAGTGGTGGGGGCGTTATAATGAAGGGAAACAAGTAAAGAGCCAGGAGGAAACTGTGGGTCAATCGTAATTATTATCACCTACGCACTATTCATCACAATTAGCTATTTTCTTGATGGTGTGCAGCCCAAACTGATGTACTTGTTTGTGGATGAATCAATATACTGTTCTATGAATGGATGGATGTTAAATAGATTCACACACTACTAGTAAACAGTATCCCATAGCACACAAGTATTTTGTGTTAAAATAGTCATGTGACATTTATTTCAGTTCAATTTACCTATATAGCATCAAATAAATGTTATCTTAAGGCACCTACCTTAAATGAAATGCTAGTTTAGCTGTAAATCCATGTCTACAAATTATCAAACCTCAGTTAAGCGCAGCAAGTCACCCACTGCAATCAATGTTTCATGAGTCATGTAATAGTCACCCAATTCGGATTCACACCTTAAAGTCAGGAAATGACATTTAAGATAAAGATGCATCACTCAGATTATAAAAAATGTGAGGGATTACACAAGCCACAATATAATTCATGAGCTCGATATAATTGTGCTTATACATTTCTAACATCAATTAATTGAAAGATAAGCTGTTACTCTGAGAAACTTTGACATGTTGTGAACATGTTGTGTTTTGCTGTGAAATAAATTTCACAGCAAAACCATTTAATTTCAATATCTGTTATGAGCACTTTGTTACCATTAACTGTGAACAAGAGGTGATGGCTGCTGAGAAGCTTGCTGTATAATCTTACCACACAAAACACACAGGCACCTAAATTATTAAACCTGGAGTCTTTCCCCTGTATTTCACCACTTCAATGAGCTGCGGGGGCTGTCCTAACAAGAGGCCAGGCAAATAAAAGCTGTTCAAAAGGACTAAAGTCTTATAAGAAAAGCCTCGAGTCGGCTTTTTCCCCCCTCACTCCAGCTCTTTATAGTCCTTCACTTGGCTACCTGTGGAGAGTCGCATGCAGAGTGCAAGAACTGGCAACTGTTAATGTTTCTTTTTTAAGCCAATAATAATAAAGGTACCAATTATTATTATTACTATTATTCTATAGCCTTTTAAAACAAAAAAAAATGGATGCAGTAACAATCTTTAAAGAAAATATATTTAAGAGAAATTTTACATGAAAACCTCAAGCTTAATGGTTGCACTGCAAAGCCCCAGTCAACATGTGTATGTGGGTTTTGCTCACAGTATGGGACCCAGTTGGGCTGACAAAATGCACAGCGGCAAAAGCAGTTGGCAACTTTACAAAGCTCTTTTCTTGACCTAATATTGAGGGAATCTGCTTAAATTAAGCAACACATTTAGGCCTCATTTGTACTCAAGGCATTCTGTGTCAAACTTCCAGTCCCAATTAATTAAAACAATAACTGAAAAGTTTGTTTATTTCAATAATTTAATTGTCAAAGTGAAACTCACAAGATATGGATTTGTTAGACAATTAATTTTTGATGACTTCTGTAGCCCATGGCCTATATATACTTCTGTGTGTGGTGGCTGGTAAAGCATTTGCCCCAGCCACAGCTCACACCTCAGGAAACTCCCCTGACATCTTGTATGGGGTTTGCTGCATAATCCTATAGCTTACTCAACTTTTTTTCTGCTACACTTTTTCCTTTCACTAAATTTTCCATCAAGGTGTTAGGAGGCATCACAACTTATTCAGCTCTTTTGTTGCTTTTTGTGTTAGTCATTATCTGCTGAGCAAACGCTGGGTTTTTTTCCCAAATTTTTTTGGTTGGTGTAATGTAACATTACACTTTGCTGAATACGTTTTTTGTAATAGTATTACACTCTAAAACAGTGTGGCTTTGTGTATGTGTTACATTTCTTGAAGAAACCAACGTACCTTTATTTCAAACAAAATAATTTCTTAGGATGACTTCAATATGTTTTCATTTACACGCCAAATTACTTAGATGAGTCCTCACAAACAAGTTATATATAGATCCAAAATGAATCAATTGTCTGAGCCACATATTGACTGAGATAAGGATAATACTAAGTTTAAAAGTAACTCTTTTCCAAGGAAACAATACAATCGGGGTGGAGCTAGTTCCTCAAAACCAGTGATTCAACTCTCCAAAAACCAGCTTTCTGAACTCAGGCAAAACCTGTTGGAAAACTCTTTAGAAGCGTTTAAATACTGTAAGTTGAAAAAAAAAAAAAAAAAAAAAAAAAAAGCAGAGCTAAACAGGCTGCTAAGGGAGCTAAGAATATTTGAAAATGTGCATAATGCTACTTCACAGTCCTTGTTACAGTTTCTCAATCTATAAAGTTCCCATGTTACAGTGGGGGGGGGGGGGATAACCTCTTTCCATGTCAAATGTATTAAACGTTGCTTTTAAAATGAGCAATACGCTTTTAATTAGTTAACACCTGTTCAGCTTTGCTGTGCCCCATGTCTGTTTAAGTATGGAGGAATGTTCTTCCCCCGTGGTCGCACCTGTTGTGTTCCCAGCTTCCCATCTAAACCAGCAGCCGTACACCTACCTTGTATGTACTTTCGGCGAGCTTGTTCGCCTCATCCACCTTGTTCGACATCTTTATCCTCCTCTCGACGCCCGGATAAATGAAAAAAAAAAAGCAGAGTTTTTTTTTCTCGAATTTATTTCTCAGGCGCTACACCAACGCGAGCCAAAAAAAGGAAAGAAGGAATCCCAGGGGGAGAAGTGACCAAAACCTACGGATGTATAAAATCCCTCATAGCCCGCAGGAAACGCCGGACGCACACATAGCTACAAAAATGAGACAAAAACCCGTCTTCAGTGGAAGAAAGTGCAATTTTTCTCTCGTTACCGCTGCTGCTCGGTACTAAAAGGCTGAGCTGTCAAACTTGTTGTAGGTGGTTAGTTCACAGAAGGGGAGGAGACCTGTGGAGGGAGGTATTATTAGCCTATTTTAACCCTTAACTATTTTTGAAAGAACCTTATGAAACTTCATAACGATTATTTATTGCCAAAGAGTCATTTAACATTTCAATTTTTAACTGGAAAATGCTTCTGAATTTCGTAATAAACCCATGTCACTTTAAAATTTCGTGGGGAGGTTTGTATTAACTTTTTTTTTTCTTTTAATCCTTGTCGGAAGACATAATTTATGCAATTTAAGCTTGAAACACACTTGACTCCATCGTAGATATATTTTTGACTCATTTCCACAACTTTTGTTGATCTTACAATTTTGCTCAATCATCTGTTTAACAGTTAGCTATAGATTTAGTATTGCTAACCTTAGCTTCATTAGTAACATTTTTGTTTGCTTTCGATACATTTTTGTATCCATTGCTTGCATGTAGCTTCACTTATCCGACAGGCTGCACAGAAGTAGAAAACAAATAAACTATGGGCCACGGGCGCCCCCTTGAGGCAGGTTGCACATACATAGACACCAAAGCTGGATATGAAGTGCCCTGCAAAAGTAGTTAAACCTCTTTAAGTCTTTTCATGTTTACAACTACATTTTTATTACTAGAATTTTTTTTTTTTTTTTGTCAAATCTTAAAAGTCTGCCATGCATATACATTGCCCTTGCACAATACTAAAGGCACCACCTAAGAGTTTCCCACTTAATAATAACTGCATTTCAGTTAGTGACAAGTTATTCAACATTAACAGATCATGAGTGACTTCTCCTTTCTAAAACTGCTATGTTGTAAAGCAAATCTTGTTGTTCTGCAGAGGATGTTAAACTGTTCCAGAAGGGTCATATTATTGGCATGCTTCAACAAATGTTAAAGGTCTAAAGTGAAACTCAACACTTCACAGAAACTGTAAGGTTTGTGAGGAGTCATCTTTGCAAAAGAAATGTGGTCAGATAAAAACAATGAATGATTGTATGACTTGAATCTTGAATGACTTAAAAGGTTTGGTGAAATAAAAAAAACAACACCGTGGATATGTTCATGAGCAAAAATGAGAGTGTTCTGCATTCACAATACCAAGGAAACAGCCTTGGGAAATCCACTGATCAGTGAGGTTAATTGGGAAAAGGCTTCAGTTTGCTCAGGAGCATAAAGCAATGGTAGAAGGTCATGTTGTCTGATGAGCTTAGATTTACGCCAATGCAGAGTTACTGACACATCAAGGTAAGAAGAGCTATAGATTAAGTGTTGCTTCTGTCTATTTTACAAGCCTGTCTATTCATCAAACCCCATTTAATGGTATTAAATGGGGTTTGGTGATATTGGTTAAGCAACATTATGTTCCCATAGATTGAGCCCAGATGACTATCGGCATATACTGTGAATGACCAGGTTTAGTTATTTTCCCCAGGATATAAATCAAGAAAGTTTGTTGGACTTGCTGATCAAAATATAATGATCTACCACTAGATGTCCCTCATAGTCAAGTCAAGACAGGTTTCATAACTGAATGATTTTTACCAATTCTTTCATGTTTTTTTTTTTTTTGGCACATTGCCTGTGTTTCTGTTATTCAGATAAACTTAGTATTATGACACTGTAATGGCAACAGTTACAGTAAATCCCCCATTAAACCATTCTCAATTAACATTTACTGTATCCAAGCATCCAACAAATCAAACACCAAGGATTTGTAAATATCACATGTTGCAGCTGTGAGAGCAAAAATGCCAAGGCCTTACTTTGTAAATGTCATCGCAGTTTAAAACTTCGGAAAGCGCTCTGCTGCCATTGGGGGCCTGCCGAAGCAGCTGAATGCAAAATGAGACTGTACCCTGAGGCTCTGAATGTCTAGTGCTGCTCTCCCAGCTTTCAAAATGCTGCTAAGTGGCACACACAGAGTAATTAGTCTCTAAAGCTCCAACGTGAGTGTTAGGCCTAAGTTTCTTTTCCTCTCTTGTTGGTATCCTTTGCATCGTGTCTGTCTTTGCGACCTCCCACTGGGTTGATGTAAATCGACACAAAAGGAATGTAAAGCTAAGAAAAAAAAGCATTTATAACCAGCTGCATCTCTCAAGGACAAATAAAAAAAGTGTTCACAGGTACAAGCTATGTTGTCGTTCAGCCTGATTTGGTCAATCTGTATATAAGATCCCAGGGGATGTAACTCATTAAATTGATTGCCACGTTTAATGAGAGTTGGAATTAATGTAAATCAATTGAAGTATACTGCCTTGAAAAGTACTTATCACCCTTTAGATTTTTCCTAATAGCCTTGTTAAAATTACCAGTGTAAATTGTAGGATTTTATATGACAGACCAACACAAAGTAGTGCACAACTTTATAAACTGCTTTAAAAAAAATCATACAAGTGTGCATTTACTCTGAAATACCTTAATAAAACCTAATGTAACCAATCACCTTTAAAATCAGGTGTGTAAGAAAGACGTGGCATGTCCCTTTTGTAGTTTACCAAAAAATTGTAGGAGGGCAAATTGTGAAGATTACCCCCCACCCCCAAAAAAAGTTACTAAAAAATTTGTCTGACTGCAAGGTGTAAAGGTGTAAAAACTTTAAAACAATGAAACGCTAGTTTACGTTTTTACGCTGCAGAGAGCCGCTGACATGATTCAGCTTAGAACCAGGTCAAACAAATAAAACTCATTTTGACAACTTGGACTGAATCGAACGATAAGCAATGATGAAAGATACTCTCAACATGGAGTCTGTTGTATCTTTATTTTCTTCCCTTCCTTTGAAAAAGGCTGAAAAATAATTAACACCAACCAGAAGGCTCCTAATACAAGTTCTGCAGAGAAAATTACGCTGTCCAGTATAATGAAGATACCACATTAAACATTAAATGGCCGTGGGGATACCTTTCTTTAACACAGAAAGAAAAGCTGGTTGGAAGTAAGCCTATTTGAGGCTGGAAAAAAGTTGATACTGTGGCAGAGGTTCAGCTTTCAACAAGAAGCGTAGTCATATAGTCAGAGTGACAGTCGAAAGTTAAGACTGATAACAAAAAAAATCACTGCACCAAGACTTGAAAACAAAACCAAACCTGCAACCTTTTCATTGCAAGATGAATACTCTTCTTACTACCCCCCCCAGTCAAAAAGTGACAGCTCCAGATCTTTACCTTTTGTCTCAGCTGTCCAGAGGATACTATCCCACAAAAATTGGGGTGTGTCAACAAGGGTTTTAACATATTCCAGTCTGGGTTTCTTATGTTTTCAACAGTTGAGCTTGATGACCACTTTTCTTAGGTTATCAATGTCTCTTTCAGTTTATATTGGCTGTTCATAGAGAATGATCCTCTACTCCTCATGATTTTGTTGTGTTTTAAACAAACATCAGTGTGCTTAAACAATGCGTAATCTTGGTTGCCGTCTATCCTTTATTTCTTTGTAGATGGTTGATGATATCCTCTGACAATACCTAAAATCAAAGTTCCACCAGCAGCAACACTGGTTATACTTTTGTCCCAGTCAGAGAATGGATTTTGACTATTTGCTCAATCATAGATCTTGTTAAACTGTCAACCAGAATGAGAAAATTTATATTACCAGCATTAGCTGATTAGCAAAAAAAAAGGTGTCACCATATTGAAAGAGAATATTCTATCCCATTCCCAAGTCTTGTTTTTTTCCAACTTCTATTAGTCTGTACTCTCTGCTAATGTTTCCTGTCATTTATAGTCACTCTTGTGAATGTGCTCCGAGGGACAGCTCCTCATCTGTTGTGACTAAACACCTAAGTGCACGAACGCATTCAATAGAGCCTGCTTATGCTCTGCCAGCAAGGCCACCTCCTTTTCACAAACCATATTTTTTCACAGCAGCATTTTCAGAGAAGCAGTGAACAGACAATGGGAATAGTTAAAAAAAATGCTTTTCGCCCTTGAAGATGGTAAATGAGTTTACCTTTTACAATACAGAGAATGTAATCACCTTTGCCTGCGTATTTATTTCAGTCATAATTCTCAGAATCTCTTTGTGTCTTAAGTTACTGACGTCAGTCATGCTGATCTTTAAATAGTGCAAGGACAGAATGAAACTGTGCAAGGCAAAGACACAAAACACCTCATTATACTCATCAGTTTCAACCAACACCACAGCCTGGTGTGCAAAAAAACTTATATTTCCAAGGGGTTGCTATGTTGGAGTTCATTATTTGTTAAAATAAAATCATAAATCTAGTCTCTGTCAGCACGGACAGTGTGATGACCCTCGGCTAAAACTCTTGCTGTCTTTATCTGTATATTTGTAGACAATGAGCTTACTGCTCCATGTAGTCTACACTAGTTGATATTAAACAGAAAGAATAAGCTGTTTCAGATTTTAAAATCTAAAAAAAAAAAAAAATGATGAAAAGATAAAAATATTACCACATGAACAGCCTTCCTTCAGCTGTGCTGTTCAGGGGCAACTTCCTGGAATCAAAGTTTGGTTCAAGGCATACAATTCTTCGGCATCAGTCTAAAACTAAAATGAAACTTTGGAGAAGGTGGTTTCAAAGGTTACCACAGACTTAATGTCCATTCCCTCATTCCTCTGTGACAGAAGCATGTGTCTGAACTCATTTTCATCCGGAACTGACAAGAAGTAAAGTATAAATTTTTATGCTCACGAGGAGACCTCTGCTTCTCAAAAGCGCTGAGTCATCTGTCCAGGTATCCTTCAGTTTTATACTTAGATACTGCAGAAAATGATCTGATGCAAAGCATGCTGCAGGAAGCAAATTAGCTACTGGAAGCTTTTTGTTACATGATGTACTTTCTGAGCTTCAAGGTTGTTATATAGTTAGCATTGTTCTCTTACAGAACAAAGGTTCTGGGTTCAAATCTGAGCGATTGTGGGGCGATTGCACATTCACTCTGTGGATGTAAGGTTTTTCCTCACCTTTTTTCTATCAGCCTCAGTTTTGCATGTTAGATTAATTATTGACTGTGATGGCTCTGTGATGGACTAGAAAGAACTTTTAGTAGCGTGATCCACCCATTGTCTATACATGTTTTTCCTTGCAGATATGTAACAAAAGAAAAATGGATGATGGAACAGTTTGTAGCTCTATTGCCTTGCAGCAAGAAGGTCATGGAGCTGAATCCTGGCCTAGGGTCTTTAAGCATTGAGTTTTTATGATTCTCCAAGCATAATTTCTGCCAACAATAAGTGACTTTCTTGTGATTTCTGCAACGACTTTGTTCAAAAAAGCTGATAATTAGGCAAAAAAGTTAAAGTCCCATTAGAATTTAAGAAACATTCATACATTTGTGATGTAAAGCCTTTTTAGTAATGTCTAATGTTCTTGTATGAATACCCGATGACACCAAAATGCTACCTTTAAGATCTGTGCCGTGTTATATTCATTCCACAGGTAAATAGGAAGTCTGATCAATTTAGATTATATTTCTAGGTAGGTTTCTAGCACAATAATCATAGATAGGACACAACGTAAAAAAAAGAAAAGAAAAGAAAACAATTAATTTACAAAGAAAGGAAAAACAGTGCAAAGGGCTTGGGGCTCTTGGTTTCTGGAACAAGTGTCTGTAACGGAAGGTGGACACTGTGAGATAGGTGATATTGTGCAGGTGAAATAGAAAGATGGTGGTAAAGGAATAGATTATTGTCTTGTGAGGCGGCCTAGACGTGGGGAGTGAAAGACAGACAGAGATCCAAGTTGTGCAGAGATCTGCAGGAGTCGTGTCCAAATGTGCACAGGACTGGCGGCGACCTCTGAGTAGTGGAGAGGTTGGGGAGCGAACATGCGGGTGGATGTGGAGCTGTTGTGGCGGATAGAGGAGGAAGGTGTCCAAAGGAGTAGGGTGAATCATCAGGCATCAAAATATTGTCCAACAGCTCCTTTTGAATCCCAGTAGGCGATTAGATAATTGCAGCAAGCAAAAGATCCGCCCATACAGTGCAACCTGCACAAAGCATACAACCCAGATCCTGATGAGAAAAGTAAAATATAAAATCGAAAAATGCCACCAGCAATTTTGTTAACAATTTGGTAATTTTGTTAAAAACAATTGTAAACTGTAAACAATTTAAAAGCTGAAATGTGAAATTATTATGCTTTACTGAAGGAAAAAGTAATTTCAAAACATTTCTAAAACAATTTCACAGGAAGGAACCATAACAAATCAAATATAGGATTGAAAAGGTCTGGGATCTTGAGGGAAACGCGGCAGAGACTTCCTGCTCTGGGTAATATTGTGATCAGCAGTGTGTGAAAATGTAATAACAGTCAGAATGTCAAGAGCCACACATCTCACAAATCAGCTATGTTAGTTGAAACTAAGGTCTCCAGTCATACAGGCCCCTTTCTGCTTCTGTACAACCACGAAACATTTACTCAACAGCAGCAATGATGTTTCGTCATACTTCATATCTTTGTTTGAGACAATTCAACATTTGGACATGGGATTTATTTAGGCTAATGCATGAACTGCAATCCTGTATCCAGACGGTGAATCTAATCAGTAAATGCCATCAAGTATACGCCCTGATTAGTTGTGATTAATACCAAACAATGTGTCAGTAAACAGGCCACGTAGTCGTGATTGCGTCAGTGACAAATACATCACCTTCTGTCAAAACTGTAGAAACTTCCATTGAGTTTCAGAAATGTCACAGATCACAGATGCACTTTATTCTCCCAGATGAGATACAAGAAAAGATGAGCCAGAATTTGACGCACTCTTCACAGCTGCCTGCAGCCTCAAGCAGGAAAATAATTCAAAGTTACAAACAGTTGTCATTTAGAAACTCTATGCCAAGCCTTGTGGCAGCAGGCATTAGCATGAACATTGATTCCATAATCACTGTTTTTACTCAGAGCCCCTTGTGGATTTCAGTTTTGATCACACCAAACATCTCAAAGCTGTGAAAGCTTGTAATGCGGCACCGCGACATCTCGCCTACGATTCTCGTCTGAACAAGATGAGACCTGTCACTTTTAGCTATAAAGCACTGCACAAGCAGGACTTTTGGCTCAATCTGTTTGAAAGCTCCTCACATCGGCACATGCACACGCATGTGCTAGTTGTTGTCTCTGTCATATTGATGCCTTCTCTAAATACTCCAGGTTTGTATGTGGGTTAATTACACCTTCCTAATCCCTCCGAATCTACAGCTCATTTGGAAAGTGTCATTATGGCAGAAGAAGGAAGCTTTGCACTGCTTGTGTAATACTACCTCAACACTTGTGGATGTATGTGTGTCGTTCTTTATAGTTAAACTTTAATATGTATTGTTAAATAAGGATTCTGAAAACTTGCTACAGATTAATAAAACTAAAACGACATAGCAATGTATTGTCAGAATATCTAATTTATGTGGAAAATAAAGAAAGTAAAGAACGTTTAAGGCCGCGCATGCCTGTGCATTTTTCCAAGTCCTATTAACCCCGGATGTGTAATTCCAGCTTGAATGCGCACATATTTACACAAATCTTTCTCACTGCTGCTTTCACTCTGTGAACGCCAGAGGAAATAACGTAGCACGTTTCAGTCCCTTCAGCTGCATACCATGTGACAATAATCCAAAAATCCCATGAGAGTGCATTAGGGATGCCACATGGGATGCGATGTGTTATAAAATAAATGCCATCTCATATGAGAAATGAAAACTAAGAATATAAAAGTGACTTGAATATAAGGTACTAGTTAGTTCAAAGTAAGGAAGGAGCTAACTTGATTGTGGTACGGAAAACAACTAAGGTAACACATAAAGGTCATACTGTTAGAGCACAGTATACTTTTATTTATGTATTTTTTTAGTTCCTTTAACAAAGCAACATGCCCTTTAAATATTTGTCTGAAATTGTTTGACCATAAAGTGATCATGCAAAAGATCTTAGAAACTCTTAGCTTCTTTTGCTGCCATTAGCCTAATGTGTTTTTTCTGTTTTTGTCTTTTGCTGCCCCTGGCTTGGTGCATCCATGTTTATCTGTATGTTTCCTGGATGAAGCCATAGAAACAGCTATTAAAACCAATAACCATGCATGCTCTGCTTTTTTCCTTCACTGAATGTACTCTTCTCTCCTTCCTGGACAATGGCACTGAGACACAAATTCAGACTCTCCTTGTTTCTCTTTCCTGTTAACACAATTACTGGTTCTGTTTTTAGTTATGTTTATTTTCTGGTTGAAGCCACTGATTAAGTTATTATTGTAGTTAGCGACGTGTACTCTGTATTCTGTGTATAGTCTCTCTTTGTTCTGTCCTCTGAGCTTCCAGCATGTTGTGTACAGTATACCATACAGTCATTCCTTTCAACCGTCTCTACTTACTTGTAGTGAAACTTTAGAAATTTGTGTAAACTCTGGGATTTGATAAACTCAGCTGAACTTCCATAGTTGGTTAACTTTTAACCAGCAACTATTTTTTTTAATTATTGGGTTGGGAATTATGTAACTGAATCTGTCTGTGAGATTGGGTTGTTATGGAAAGACCTGTATTGTTTTGAACTGAATCAATACAAAATTAGATTTTACATAATTATGAATTGGATCAGTTTTTCAAGCAAAGTGCCTTTGTTGGTTGTCATCGTTGTGAATTGGTGCAATATACAGTCTTATTGATTAAAATAGATGTTTTCGGATGAAGCTCATGTATCAGATTAAAAGCACCTTTGGAAAATATTGATTTGATGTTTTATAAGGCCCCTCTTAAAAATGTGATGGTACATCTCATCCTTAAAACAACTAAACAAAATAAACAAAAAATAACAACTCTTAAGTAATTTTTTTTTGTTAAGCCCACGTTTCTGTATTGAACTCTTTTTTTTTTTTCAATTGGTCTGATGTAATATTGTAATTTTAAATGCCATGTTTTCATTAGCTCTGACAGAAAATTATAGTTAAGAGCAAAAAAGACTCGAAAATATAAAAAATATCATAATATAATTAAACATTATGTATTTGATTTCTTCAACAAAATTTCTGAAATTAATGAACTTTTCAAAAATATTCAAATTTATTGAAATTAAGTTATTTAAATTTTCCTGGAAAATTAGATACTCTCAGTAAGGTAATGCATAAGGTGATGCATTTTGATGTTTGATATAATTAGCTTAACATTAATTAAACAGAACTGAAATTATTCTATTTATCCAGTGTTTTCAAAGACTTATCAAATACAAAATCTTAACAGCATCATTTATGTCTCTATCCAAAAATCTAAAAATCTAGAATAATGTTTCTATTCATCCTTCCACTTATATCATAACCACAGAGGAGTGGTCATAAAATCAAGAATCAGGATTACTTCATTAATAAAACATTTGTCTGTATAACTTCATGAAATATGTCCACCGCTGAAAATTGCCCAAAACAGAAACTGCTGTTGATGTCCTCGGGACAAACTGCTTGTCTACACTTAATGTTCTCAATTATGCTAAATTTACTGCTGTAGATGTAAGCAACCTTGAAACTCTTGTGGGACATCAGCATAATCGCTCATACGGGTTCTTGCTGTGATCAATCATGGCCTTTGGAACTGAGGCGACCGATGGGTTCGCTGGCGCAGACCAACCCTTCACCAAGTGCCTGTCAAACCCTACGCATCGCCCTGCTGTGCATTTCAATGACATGTCACTGTTCTGCTCATGGAATATAAAGAGGTGTGAATTACTGATTTATTTCAGATTTGTCACTCAGAAGAAAATTGTGCTAGAAGAACAAATACAACTATCTGACACAGTTGGCTTACTAGTAAATGCAGCCTATAGGGGTTTTAACAGTATGGACACTTGTCCATTCCCCATTCAATTGTCCCTTTGTCAAGTGTCCATTTTTCCTCATTGAACACTTGAGGTTAGAGTCCACAGGAGACAGGAGACAAAATGTGATGGATCTAGGCAACAAAACTGACTCACTTATATTGAAACATATCCATTCTGCTCACAAAACTTTCCAACACACTGGTGTTATTTTTCATGCTAACGGTGAATCTGCTGATCCCACTGGTTCCCTCAGTGCCAGAAGCTCATACGTCTAATTCAAGCTATTGTTTTTTTCTCCCTCTGACTATTTCCTGAATCATGCTCAGCCTTGTTCCCCATCTGTCTTACGAACCTGCAGCCTCTGCTCTGTCTTTTGTTCCGAGTAAAGCAATAAACTTTGAATTTGGTGCAGAATCAGGAAGGGCTTACGTTTAGCCAGTGGGGGCAGGAAGATCACATTCAAAAATAGCAAGCAAACAACCAAGGTCTATATTTAGATCCTGCATGGATTTATGATCATGGAAAAAAAAAAAAAAAGCAGGTTTAATGTTTTTTGTCCTGAAATCCCTTTTCTGATGAAAGCCACATGATCTGCTAATGTCAGTGGAGACCAGGGCTTTAATCGCACCAGAGAGAGTGCATGCCTGCGCACGCACACACTCCATCAGCTAGTTGCAGGCAGGATGGGTTTATCTCTTGGGTAAGGAAACGTTGGCTGTTGGTGATTTCGTTAGCAGCAGTGGAATGATCTAGATAATACACTTATCCTGGGCCCTCCTGGGGGAAGTCAAGCCACCAACATGAGATTAGACTCCACAAAGATAAAAGGATCATAAAGAGTCACATGTTTGCAATATTACTGGGCAACTGAGGGAATTTATCTCATGAATCAACATCACATAATAAAGCGGTGACTAATTGTATTTAACATCTAGTCCAGAAAGTGATAATTGGCTTCTAAATTTCTTTAAAAAAATAGTTAAAAAAACCTTTCATTTTCACACCTGCTGCTCTTGGATTATATTGTGTTCCTACCCATTACAGCAGAAGATGATTTTTATTGTACAAGAGTCACTGCCTTGTCTTAAGACAATTGTTGCATTTTTTTGTGCAGCTTCAAGGAGAGCTCGGTGTTCTCTGTAGGGGACATAGTGTTCTCTATCATCCCCAGATTTAGACAAAACCGTCCCAAGTGTGTTACTATACAAAATTATATCTGACAGTAAACCTGCCTATAACCAAAGATAATAAAGTGAGTCAGCCTTGAAATATGGTCGCTATATCTGTCAGTCATTTACTGAGACATTGCTGTTGTGTTTGGCTCTAAAAGAAAATCTTTCATCTGAGACAAGATGGTCCAGTTCAGACTTTTCTTTATAAGTCTGTAAAAGACCTATGGCACTGAGTAATCAATAGATCAATATGACACAAAATATTGCAGTGCTGAAATACCTTAATGTGTATCAGTAGTGATCGTCACAGTATTTTCTATTAAAACTAAAGTTTAATTATGACTTTACATGTTAAATTGAACAGTCCCTGAATCCATCAAATACCCAATTTTCATAAGAGGAAGATTCAGAAGTGAACTGAGTTTCCTTTAAACACAGTGAGGATAATTGAGTCCCTTTTTCCGATTGTCTCTCTGGGTTTATTTAACCTGCTTACAGCTAGCAAGGATGGATGCTAGCCACTCTTTTGCTGACCTTTGAACTGCCCACGGTCTGAATGGAGGGAAGGTCAGCCTCTGATTGTTTGTAGTAGTTTGGACGTGTACTGTTTCATGGGCCCATAACAGTATGGTCTGATTGGTCTGAATTTTGCCGGCGTGCTTGTTTATGCAGAAAAGATGCATCTGTTTGACCAAAACATTGATCTAATGCAGCAAGCAAATCAAGCTATACAACAATTTCTGGCTTAAATAAACTTATAAAATATTCTCTAAATAACATTCTCTCTTGTTATTTTTGGCATTTAGCAAAAACAGAAAACATTAATTTTGCTAATCATAGCTGACCTTAAAATTGAAAATATTATTCTTATATAAAGTCTTACAGTTAAAGCAAAAGGTTATTATGTGTCTTTCTACTAGACTTGGTTTGGTCTGTTACCGATTCTGAGAGAACAAATAGCAAAAGATCAGCATAGATCTTTTTACTTCTATCTAATGTTCTCAGTGTCTGCTTTGTAGAATTAAAGCAGGTTTCAAAGAAATGAACACAAAAGTGTGAGGTATGCACAAATGAATCACCACATAAGGGAAAACAGCAGCTGCATATGACACTTTGCAATCCATCCTCTTTAAAGATCAAAGAGTCTGCTGATGCTGGTTGGAGATGCCAGTTCATCTTTAGTTTGTCATGAAAAACAAATGTTATTTTCCAGAAAATAAACCCCAGCTCCTCTTTAGTCTCAGATAGACACACAGAGAGCATGAAACACAGCCATAAAGTAAATTGTTTAGCCTGAGCATAAGCTGTTCAAAATTATCTAAGCTTGCACAGAATGATATAAAATATCCCTACAATGAAAGTCTAAATTTACAGCTACGTCTGGGATTTTTTGTCAGAAACCTTGATAAGGGGAAATGTGAAAGCTCCGCTTTAAAATGTTCTCTTTTTGTCTTCACAAATATCAGATCTGAAATTTGTTTTAACATATTTTCAAATCCTACCTTCTAACAACCCAAGTGGGCTACAATGCTTATGAATGGACAATACATTATAAGGACATTGCCATATTAATCATGTGGCATGAGGACAACAAATCACAGAAAATTTTGTATGTTGGCAAAGATGTTAAAAGCCAAGGTAGCTTAAAAACCAGACTCATTTACCAACTCTGGATAAATGGACCAAAATGGACTGAAATTCTTGCAGACTTTTGTGAGAGGCTTGAGGGAGGAAACCCCAAATATATGACCAAAGTCACAAAGTTCAAAGGCTATTCCACCAAATACAAAAGAAAATGCAAAGAAAATTCAAAGAATGTTAAAGTTTTTGTTCTGATTTTGGTATTTAGCAACTAGAAATACTTTTGGTAACCTTATCTGACCCTAATAACTTTAGTCTGATATAATATCAGTGAATAAAAAAGACTATGTGAGCTTTTAAACTGTGAATGTCAATATCCAACTCCAGCTGCATATTTCATTTTCTCTTTCATTAACTGAGATCTTAACAGCTGTAACAAATAATGACATGAATTAACATGTGCGCTGATTTAAAAATTAATTAGAGAAGCCAAACAGGCAAAACACATAGAGTAGTTTTGTGCCAGAGATGGGAGCTGCATTTATTGAAATTCAGAGTGTATTTTTATATAAATGAAATTATACAACCTGAAGGGCGATTCTGGGTCGTAATAGTATGTGACATCGTAGAAAACCGCAGCTCCCAAAAGGCCTAGATAGCCCTGCTTTCTCCACAAACTTTAATTACAAAGTCAAAGTTCTCCTCTAGTCTCATTAAAAAAAAACTTGTTTTTCTCAGAGTCTTTTCTGTGCTGCCTTATGGGGCTCCATCAGGGACATTGCATGTGGAAAAACATGGTGCTCGAAATCACACAGACACTTTGATTCCTTACACCCAGCTCCTTAACCCCTCGCAGATATGTGCATGTATACAATGACTTATCAAATGTACTCAGAGTGATTTGATTTTAATTGTGTGTTTTCACACGCCAACACAACCTTGGGCAATGTTGCAGAAAGCAAACAATCCAAAGCAGCGAGTGAAGAACATATTGATGTGAAGAAAAGCTCTAATGAAGAATAGGTCAAATAATTATTCACTGTCACTCCATCTGGTCAAATGCAATAAACAAATGGACAAGCTGGCAGCAGCACTAAAGTGGTAATTTGTTTCTGGTGATGTACTGTTATCATTACATCTGCAGCAGCTGTGGAGATCATTTCTTCAGAAACCCCGCAGGATTTCGCTGGGCTAGAAATCTCCCTTTCAAACGCCACCGCAGTGGGAGAAAAACTCAATAACTACAACGAATCCCATTCCTCAGACTCGGCACACAAACAAAGCTCACAGCCACAAGCCTGAATACACGTACACCCATACACACGTTGTTATTTTATCCTGTTGAGTCACTCTGCTGTCAAAGAGACAGATTATAACTGCCAAACTCATACATGAAGACTTTTGTTATCAAGCATTAATTTACCTCTGACATCTTTTTTATAACTGTTTTTTATTATTATTTTAGCACAGAAACCTAGAAGTCTGCATGCAACACTTTTTGTTTTACTGTCACCATTAACAAGAGAAGACAACATTATGTGTAATTTTTTAAAAAAACATCTGTAATTTATCTGCATTGCCTTTAGGGGTGAAAATAATTTTTAACTTAATTTAGTTCAACTGGCTGCATTGGTGTGTCAACAAAAACTGCAGATATTTGAAAAGAAATAATTACGAGGGTGAACAGTGGAGCGGTGCTTAGCAACACAGCACCAAGGTTGCAAGTTTAAATCTGTAGCCGAGTTCTGTGGCGTTCTTCCTGTCCATGTGTGGAGTTTTTCATGGTACCCAGATTACCTCTACAGTCCAAAAACATACATGTTTGGATTATTGTACAATTTAAATTACACTGTGTCTATGGTTGGACATTCTAATTGTACTGCAAAATCTGATTTTTGAGGCAGTAAATACCAAATGAAACACCCTTGTGAATGTAGAGTGTCAATCAGGACAGTCAGCAGTTTCAAACCTGGACAAAGCTCAGAAAAAGTGTTGTGAAAATGGTTTCATTGCAGGTTCCAACCCAAATCACATATGGGCCCGAACAACACCTATTTTAGAACATGTTCCTTTGCTTTTTGTAGGGCTTAAATAAAGAGAAATACATTAGCTGCTTGAATTGACAGTAGTATTTACAGGGAAGTAAAACATGATTCATAACTGTCGCAGATTTAGGCTTAAAGAATTTTTAAAAGAATTGGTCAAAGATGCATATCTTAATGTGTTTGAGATGAGAATCATCCTAAACAGGTAAACAGAAGCAGCTGATGTGTTAACGATTTTAGCTGCTGGAAACTGCAGCTTAAAATCTTGACTTTACGTTCTTGAAGAAATTTACCCGCAGGCATGCAAAAGTGTGATAAAGCATAAAAAAATGTGTTTTCATGTGATTCTATGTAAGGCCAGATTAAAACTTCTTATACTGCACAGTTCAAAAATAATTTTAAGAAGTCTTCTATTGAAACATCAGTGAGAAATTGGGATTGTAATAGAGTTGTGCATATACTTTTGAAAACAACTGAATATATAAAACTAGTGTAAGTGTCTATTAACTTAAGAAGCTTTCAAAGGTCACTACGCAAAGATGCATTATTGATTTTTACCATTTTTATAATTCACACAGCGGATTGGTAAAAAGATTTGATAAACCACAATTTCTTAGTAATTCTGTTGCTATTGTTTCTGCTATAGTGACATGTGCTTTAATCAAACTAGTTTATCATTTATTTAACCACCATGTATTCATAATTAATTCGTACTTAACATTTCAGAACATTAGTGTCTGCATGACTGGCGCGGCAATAAAATAAAAATTAGGGAGACAAAAGAAAACAAGAACTACAAATTTAATAATAACAGACATTCCACATTGTAAATTACCTATGGGGAGTCAGATTATTGTTGAGAAAAAAAAGGGACCCCTGATGCGTCAACACCAGCACACAACACGAAGAGAGGAGAAGGCTCACAGTGTCCTATATTGCAGCAGCTTCCATAATCCACAAGGACAGATTTTTTTTTTCATTTCCAATTGGATGCCAGCCAGTCCAGAGGATTTCTCCACTGCTGACATTTCATTGTCCAGATGAGAGGACATATAATCTAATGAGGTTTGTAGCCAGTCCTGCAAATGATATTTCTACTGACTGGATAAATTGTTGCTTCTTGATTTGAACAACATAACGTGAATGGTGTGAAAAAGTTAGCTTTGTTTAAAAGACAATCTTGTGCGTAGAGCTGAGACTTCTTTATTTAGCAAACAGCAGAGAGGGCTATCTCGGTTTGGAGACTTAGAGTGATTTAGACATGAGGGAATCAGGCTAATAAGATAAAGAGTGAATTCCAACAATATAAAACAAATTGATTTCAGAAAATTTGTGGTTTGAGTAGATGCAGTGGGGAACTACAGCGAACCCTCCGCGGGGGTTACGATCCAAAAAGAACCCGCGATAAGTGAAATCCGCGAAGTAGAAACCTTTTTTTTCTTCTTCTTTTTTTAACGAACTGAAGGCTTCATAGAGTTTCCGAACGTGACGTCACTGCTCTAGGCGGAGGGGTCTGAGCGCCATGTTGTTTGGCCACAAACATAACCGAAAGGTGAACCGCGTTATAGGGAGGGTTCACTGTATATAAATACCGTAACGTTATTGGCGCACATGTAGAGAAGAAGCGCAGAGATTGTTTAGCTAATCAGGACGCAGAATACAATGCACTGTGAAAAAAAAAAACAAAACAAAAAACTGCACAAAAATCCGCGAAGTAGCGAGACCGCGAAAGGTGAACCGCGATATAGCGAGGGATCACTGTATGCAATCACTGTATGCACTTTTTTATTCCACTCTTCAAAATTTTTTTGATTTGTGTTACCATCTTAAGTGTTTGAACAGTTAATGTATCATGTCAATAAAACATTTTCTGTTTAGATTCAAAATAGCAACTACAAGACAGATAAAAATTAATCTCTTTGTGAGCCAAACTATAAAATAAGTTTTACTTTGTCTCATTTAATATTTAATATATTACCTGTTATGGACAGGTCATCTGTCAAATGTATCCAGACTCATAATTATTAATCATGGGAGATCGGTTCCTGTGCCCCTTGAGAAACAAATAGCATAGACCTAAAGTTCAGTCCTCAATGGCTCACCATGTAATGAAACCTTACCTTCAACAGTCCAGGTATTTCAATTGCATCTAAAGCACAACTGGTTAAAAAAAATTCTTGCCAGGGTGTCAAATAACTTGAGACTGTTATAGTCGTTGGGAGAAAAATTTAGTTTAATGTAAATAAAATAATTTAAAAAATGGTTTTATTTAGCTACTTTAGCTGTTCTTGCACAGTATTTTTCTTACAAAATCCTTACAACACAATTTTTAATTAGACCAGCAGACTGTGTGAGTGGGAGTTGAGTATTTTAAGTGCAATATTATGAAATGTAAGGAAAGTTTCAAGGAGGCAGAAATTAGATTTTGAAAGAGGCGTGGTGAACGACTCAACATTTTACCATTATTTCCTGAAAAACCTCAATACAGAAGCAAGTAAACCATTACTTGCTGTTGCCTCCAGGCTGTGGTATAACCTTCTACCAAAGACACGTCTGGATTTTTTACTTGATCCTTTTGAAAGCAGTATCTATATTTTTAGTCTGGCATTTTCCTAGAATTTTGTATTTATCTATTTCAACTTTGAAAGCTGTTGAGTTGTTTTGTCACTTTATAAAATTGCCGTATCAAATGTCACTTCTCAGGAGCTTGCTTATTCTTTTATTGGGTGCAAAAATACATCAGTTATCATAACAGACAGTTGCAGAATTTCATGTGGTTAAAGTTTGCAGAACACAAACACATTTTCGGCATTTCTGCGCTGTCATGAAAGTGTGCTACAAAAGCTGACAGAAAGTCTAACGTCTCCACTCGCAAAAAAAGCACATATGGTTTTCACAAAAGGCCATTCACCAGTCCAACAGAGCATTTGTAGCATTCTTGCCGTTTTGCATGACTGCTTCTGATAAGTTATTTGCAGATAGAACAAGAACAGACAATTTCAACATGAAAAAAAAAATCTTATCTTTACAATAAAAGCATTGCTAACAGAAACATTCAAAAGTAGAGTTCACAACAGGATTTCATTTATAAAATTTTTCAGCATTTGGTGTTAATACATATTTACTTTTATTGTTTTTAATCAGAGGAAAACTTCTGTTTTAATATTTAATCCCAAACTCTGGGAAAATTAGGCTTTTATCAAGAGATGTCCAGAGATCAGAATCAAGACAATTTCTTTTCTACTCATTGATATTGAGCCAAATACTGAAAAACTGATTTTTTGTACTACAACATAAAGTATTTCTGATCATAAAAAAAGTCACATAAAGTCTGGTCACACGTTCTTTGATCCACAAACTGAAGTAACCTCTTGCAGGAATTCCTTCTTTTTCTGTTTGATTCGCAATTACTGCAGAAAAACCTGCTGCACTTTTTTTTTTTTTAAATCTTTTCTGTGTGTTAAAATTCTTCAAAGAAATCTTAGGATTTATGAAACTGCCGATTGGTGAGTCAGACTTCAAAGAAAACTGCAACTCAAAAAGACTGGCTGAAGCATCTTTAGCTTTATTTCTTTACGTTCCTTCTACTTGATCGGGGAAAAGAAGGGTCCTTAAAAGCATTAACAACAAATTTGAAGCTCCAAAAACTATTAGTTTTATTCATTATTAATGTCAAAATACTTTAGATACACTCCATTCTGTTTAAAAATATATATCAGTTGATCAAAACCTTTATATCTGTCAAGAATGAGACATTTAGGATCAAGCTCCATGTAGTAGCAACATTCAAAATGTTTGTAGCGTGCTGCTCCCATCTGACATAGCCCCTACATTTGAATGTTTTATCATTAATAACACACTTACAGAAACATCAGGAGACCAGGAGCACTCAGTGCTGCATTCATTCATAAACTTGGATAATTACAACCCACATGGTGAGTTAGGGATTGTCCTTGAGGGCCAGACCAAGTCCCTGTCCTCGCCGAGTGGTCAGCTGGCGTCCACAGTTCTGTCATTTAGCCAGGACTGGGCAGCTGTCCGATGTCGCTGTTAACCTGGGCAGAGCCAGCCCGTTCAGAAAGCTGTTCATGAGCATGGCAGCTGCTCAAAGGGCAATGAGGTATTAAGCATAGATTTGCAAGAATAAAAAATGTCCCTTCTCTCTCCCTCATAAGCTTCTGGTCTGTTTTACACGCAAGACAAGCCATAAGCACAGGAACGTACACACACACCCACACGCCCACGCACCCACACACACACGCAAGGTCTTACATAATGTTGGCAGCACGCTGCATCGGCCTGTTTTGATGCAGCATACTCACTGTGCATGTTGACAGAAAGCATGCACTGCTCAGACTCATGCATATTATTTTGGACAATAGTGAAGTTCAGACTCATAAGCATCCGCCTCATTTTGGTATTTACTTCGGCGTCTCACTGCTTTTCGAACAGCCAAAAAAACTCAGAGCATGTAGTGCTAGACCACAGTTTTCTGCAGCACATCAAAGCCTATTTGAACTCACATTCAACAAGGGAAACAGTGCAGTGTTGTCAAAACAAGGAACAGAACCACCATGAGATGTTCTCAAAGAATTGTCAAATGACAAGTAAGCTTGCGAATGAAAAATAAAAAACAAGACAACAGCAGGTCATATCTTAACAGCAGACAGATTAAACAGCGTTCAGTGTCTTCTCTGCAGAGGAATCAATCAATTTGAAGTATCCCGGAATGTCTTCAAGGTTCAAATTTGATGAGCGCGTGATCTTTTAAATCCAATAAACACCAAACCTTAGAGACCGCGATGGATAGTCCAATGCTACCCTTAGGGTTAGACAATATCTGAATATTCAAAATTCAGATTCCTTTGGCCATGCAGGACTCCTTGAATTGTATTCTTAGGAATCAAAAGCACGGTCTTCGCAGATTTCGAGAGCAGCTTTACTTGCACCACCAAATACTTCTACATTGGCATCAATCCAAGGAACCACATTCCCCGGCATGTAGGCTGAACAGTTAGCCAAACCCATGATGTCCACCGGCCGTAGTACTCTGTCCCACATGTTGAACTGGCTCAGCTCGCCAACAAAGGCTTGGGTAGCATCAAAACGCCCTCCGACGATGTCCTTATTTGAAAGACAAAGCAAAATTTACATTACATAGATTTTAAGAACAGTATATTAAGTACTACTTCCATGTGGTAAGTATTAACATTGCTTAGTAATTAATTATCTTCTATTTCTTCCGAAGAATCCTGACCCCCACAATCCCCATCTTTTTGTTGGTATTTGGGTGGAATAGATTTCAACATTGATTATCAGCCAAACTCAGGTTGAGCAAGAGTTTGACTCTGACTTTACTCCAAGCAACGATGGATGCTGCCGTCGACTATGAAGCTGAATCAAATGATGACAAATGATGACAGTGAAGATCAACAGAACTTTAACTGGTCTGACTCTTCAAATTTACTGGTTTCCTTACTTTTTCTTCATTTGTAAAAAAAAAAAGAAGTAAATTTTAAGATGATTTGCCAGCACATATGAATAGCTTCATAATAACTTTGGTTGAAATTTTTGCTGAAGATCTTTAATAATGAATTCTGCCCTCTGGAGTGTGCCCTCGTTTTTCTTACAAACCAATTCTATCTGTTTTATTGTAACCACATTTTTCATGGAATCCATACAGAATACTTTCAAGTGACTCAAACTATTTGCTACGGCTTTTCAAAAAACAGGTAAAAATATGTGAAGAAAGAATTTGATTGGAAAGACCAATAATGAGAAAGTGAATGAACGAAAAAATTTGAACAATTTTGAGTTGCCTATCGTCACCAAACGTATAGAGCGGAGGCAGCTTGAAAGGCAGATTTGACCTAAAGTAAGTACAATTGAAAACAAGAGAGCAGAACAAACATAAAACTGTCCATGACTTATTGTTACTTATGTGACAATAACATGAAGTCCAGTCAAGAGAGTTTTACTAGTTTGACTAAAAAAGTCTGCCTAGTAGCTTTAAGATGCCTTAGTCTCGATCCCCCTCCAATCCTTGTGCAATCTGCAGCAATCTCAATTGAGTTTCTTGGTGAAAAGGAAACCAATGTCAAGCCCTAAGGCTCTGAACTGGTGCTTCATGAGTATACATATGTCAGTACACTTCATTCACATGTTCTTTTGAATTTCCTTAAGGACACACATGCAACTTTCTTGGAGTTGATCACTGGAGATTTTCCGTGACACTTCCCGTGGGTTTTTTTCGAGCAGTTTATGAGCAGATGAATGACGTTATAGTAAGAGGGCCACAGTAGCGTGAGAAGAGACTCAATGCCTCCTCCCCTGTGCTCCCTGTTCTGTGCCTCTGGCACTCAGGATGAGGGAGAGTACACAGACGATCCTACTGGTAAAAAACATACACACACTTGTTCTTTACTGACTAAGCCTTCAGGCTCACCTGTTCCTGGCCCAGGATGATCACCCCTCCGGGTTTAATTGGGTGCCAGGGGGCCAGGTTGTCTCCAGTGCCGAGCCGCTCGCCGTCCTGATAAGCCTCCCAGAAGCCGTCTCTGGTCGTCCAGGTGATGCAGATGTGGTGCCAGCGCCCGTCGCTCACTGACAGAGGGAGCTGGGCCACCTGAGTGGAAGTTAAGGGCAGAGGAAAGGATGATGTGAGTCACAGACACAGGTCAAAGGAGAGACAGTGATGATAAGCAGTAGGAGAAACAGGAAGCAGGATGGGTTGGGGAAAGGCATGAGTTAAAATGTGGCATGCTAGAAACAAGGACAGCAATTAGAAGGGTTACAGCTTCAAAAGAAGCAGCTCCCTACAGAGGCTTCTCTGAGCAAGACAGACATTTCAAATTTAGATTACCTAGGTGACATCAAGGGATAGAACATCCTTCAAAGCAATCAGAATGCTAACAGCAAAACTTTGTCCTCTTATGGGTTTCTGCTTTGTTCATAGATCAAAGGAAAACAACCAGTTATTTTACAAACCAATGACATCATTGTCTTTTGAGGATTCGGCACTAAGCACAAGATCATGAGTATGCACTGTAACTCATTAGCCTTTTTTATTATGAGCCTAAAGGACTGATTCGTAGTCATATGTCTCGCCGCAGATGTGGCTCTGGACGCAAAGAGACCTGAGAAAATGGAAGTGATTGAAAATAAAATTCTACTCACTTGCAATTACAAAGCATACTGACCTCATTAGAGACACCAGGTGGCGTGCTTTCATTAGTGGGACTACAGGGAATACTACGAGTGTTGTTATAATGTGTCTATCATGCAGGCAAACCAAAGCTTTTGGATATTAAACTGGAAAATAAATTCTTGTCAAATATTCCTCATCACTTAAATATCAAAGCAATCATAGGACAAACTATGACTCACTCGTGTTTAGTTCAATGATTGCATTTCCAAAATATAAAAGATTATATTTTTGAGTCATTATTTAATAACAATGCTTTCATTTATATAAGGTTTTATGAAAGCTTTCCAAAGCAGAAAACCTTAATAATAACATCTTTGCCTCAGGCCAGCATTCTGAAATTGCTCCAAAAAATAAAAAGGTTGGGGGCTGCATTTAAATGTTATTTGTACCAGAAAAGCTGGAATCATAGTATATTTTTCATGTTCTGTGGGACTTTGAGTTCTATATGACTTCTATGCTCTGGTTCTCATGCTTTGAGTTGTTACTGTTATGTTATTGAGCTCTATGTGTTCTTTTTTTGTCAAACAGAATTGCCTGTTCCTTCTTCCACTAATCATCCTCATCAGTAGCCTATTTACTTGCCTAATTTAATATTTTTCATCTTTGGACTGCAAGTTTACTTCTTAGGATTATCATTAAGTTCCCAATTTTTAACATGATCTTGGGGTCCAACAGAACAGATGGATTTAACTTTGTGATCCTAAAAATCAAAGCCCTACACTTCATGACAGAGTCGGCTCTTTCTATGTACCATGGAGAGCAAAACAACCTGACGGTAACTACTAATTGACTCAGCAGTAAACCTGCAGTAAGCAGTTTATTTTAGAAACAGATATTCTTGCTCTCAATGCCGGTTGCAGAATTCAATGAAAGACATGCGCACACTTAAAAGGTCTTCCTTTTAATCAAGTTAGCATAGGTTTGTGGGCTATACAAAACATGTTCATTTTATTTTTTGCACAAAATCATTCTCGGATAATGAGATTTCCCCTCCTCAGTTCTGCCTATTTTGAGCTTGTTTCAGAATGAGCTGTTTTAGGACCTCTTGTCACTTTTATGCAAATAAGCTGCTGCTGGCCGCATTGCCAACTCAGTATTTACACTCACACTTTATGCACGGGAAAATGGCTGCAAGCAGATGCACACTGGTACAACCGTGCATCTTTGACCCCAAGTCAGACCCAGAAGTTGAAGAAGTGGAGCCTCCTGCACAACCATCAAGGGAGCAACAAATGGTTTCTGAATGGTAAGTCAACAACAAACACTTGTCTTTTCTTGTTGCCATTGTACAGTTCTTACAAAGGTAAAACCAGCTGACCAAACATGTTCATCTTCAGCAATGAAGTGGGAAGAATTCTGCTTCGGTCGCTAGGGGCTGGTCTTAGCTGAGGTTGCTAGGTGAGGGGCAGTACCTTCCTATTGTGACTTTATATTTGGGAGTTTTTTGTAACTGCTCATTTTCCAGACACCAAAAAAATTAGCTTATTGCCAGAAAATGGCTGGTTGTTTTTTCTTTTTTTTTTTGGACTGTTTTGAGAAGTGGTAGAGACTCAAATGGAAGTACAAAAAGGTGAATTTTGCATCTAGGTCACCTCTAACACTCTAAAGACGTTAGATGGATAAAGAAAATGGCAGGTATGATTTGAATTTGCAATGCTGCAACTTGGACCCATATCTATAGCTGAATGACAATTGTCCAGTAAATCGGAGAAAACTTTGCAATGTCTCTGTCATTCCGTCAATACGACAGAGTTGTCTGATCCAAAATGTTTGATTTTGAAATTATGACATAGGCATACCTTGAAACCAGAAAATGATTGATGCCTAGAACAAAGACAGATGCAGATGAGGACAATTTCAGAAGTGCCTTCAAATAAATACATCTTTTATCGCCTTTGCAATAAATGTGTAGGTTTTGATCAGATGAGCTTCAGATTGAGATTTTCAGCAACAAATACTCCAGAAGGGTCTGACCTAAAACAAAGATTTAGCTCACATCTATGGTAGAGTATCTTTGATGTTCTGGACATAATTATCTTCTAATGGCCTTGAGAATATTTTCAAGAGTTTATGGTGTCATAAATTTTTTGATACCAGGAGAATTTACATAAAAATCTCTTGGACTTGAAAATTTGTCAACTTTGGGTCTGCAGACAGAATGTTGATTCAAAAGACACCTGGCTACATCAAAGCAGAAGTGGTTCACAAAACACAAATTTCTCTCACTGAAATCTCAGCACCCAGACTTAAAATCTGTGAAAGCCTGTGGATTGGGCTGAATAGCAGAGAGTACCAACTGATTTGGATAAACTAGAGAAATTGTGGAAAGAGCAACGATCAGAAATCCCTCTATACTCCGATCTTGAAAAACACTTTAAAAGGTGACTGTTTCAGTGGGAAAGAAGGTTTATAGCAAGGTTGTCAACAATATGATTGTTTTGTTAAAGACAGTTATTCAACATTTTTCTTCTCCTTTGAATAAATATACTCAAAATTAAAGTTGAATGTTTAAAGCTTAACTGCAAGATTATTCCACTACAGTGTTGAAATATAAGATCAATTTATTTTATGGCTAAAATAAATAGCCAAAGATGTGGTGGTTACCTACCACCACATCTTTATATTGGTGGTAAGTAACACATTTTTCCATGAGAACTATTTGTTTTGAGTAAGTTAAAGCAAGTATGAGCAAATCTAGGCAATATCTCTAATGATGTCAACAAAATTGCATCAGCCACAGAGATTTTGAGAATTATTTAAACATTTTTGGGGGGGTTTAGTTTTTTCTCCTTTGGAAAACAGTCTCAGAAAACACAAGGAGCATTAGGGATTGGAGCATCAGACAACACATGCAATATGGCACAATATTTCTGTGTTCGCTCTGTGCAGGGCTGGAGGAAAAGCACAAGCCTGTTTAAGATTATGCTGGAAGCAACATTAGGGGACATCAACAATCTCCTTGTGGAAAGGGAAGCAAAATCTGGGGTAAGAGGCTGATGTGTAACAAGTGGGACTCTGAACCTGCATAATGACACATGAAAATATAACAAGACAACTCTGCACTTTCAAATATTGTTGAGACAACCTTCCGCTTCCTCTTTAATATGCAGTAAAACGAGCAGCATAAACAATGCAGCTTGTTGGACACTGCAAGTTAATTGAACAAACGGATGTGCTACTACACACATGATCCTCAAATTTACTAAACTTAATTTAATTTCTTTTATTTCCACAAGTCTTTTCTTTTTCCTTTTAAATTTTCACCATTTTCCAATGGGAACCTTTCACAGAAAGTGCCGTCTTTGCTGTATTCCACATTTTTGGTCTCTATTAACCTCCAAAGCACTGCAGCTTCTGAGTTTCTCAGCCCTTTCTACTTTCTTCCAATCACACGCTCATCCCTTCCACCATCTCTCTCTGATCCAGCTGACGTGAACCCATGTATAATGCATAGTGAGAAGAAAACTGTGGGGAGACCTGCCTGTGCCAATAACACCCAGTGTAAACAAGAGAGTCGGGTAGGAATACCAGTTTGGGATAATTTTAACCAAGAATCTGAGCAACTGAGTCTGGGGTTTCAAACTGAGTCATTATGCATAAAACTGAATTCATTCCTGCAGCTTATATTACTGTAACAATGAAAGTACTTCAAAGCAAATGCCAGAAATTATGCATGTCCCTTGTCTAACCACACTGTGTGCTGTGATAATTGAAATTGCACTGACTGTATGGTTAGAGTAAGGGATGAAGTCCAAATATAAGGCCATCAAATGAGCACACACAGCAGCCCCTATTCTCTAATGAATGCAGTTATCTCTGGGTTTGAGTGGAATGTGGGTCAGCCATATTAAATGTTTATATAGTACAAATTTTAGTAGTCAGAATTAATGTTCAATGATCTCCCTCTCAACAAGAGCTCACATGAACCACCTGCTTGTTTCACATTACAGAGACGCAAATTAGAGTAATTATACTTTGTCTTTTTTATTTTTTTATCAGTGTCATAACTGAACCAACTGTGTTGGCAGGCGAATAACGCAGCATTTTCTTGAAAATATTTCTTTACAGAAAATCATCCATTTCAAAGCCAAGACAGAACTCCTCTCCCTCTGCAAGTTTATTCTTAACTGATAGAGTTAAAGCTGCCAGGAGATTCTCCTTTAATCCATGCCACCAGGAGGCACCAATAAGCTCAACAGTGCCTTTTTGCACACTCATTTCAGAAATAGACACGTGAAGTAACTTCTCTCCTTCTTGCTGCCTTGCTTTGGTTTTTTAATAAATGATGCTTTTAAAGTGAGCTAAAAGCAGTTTATTAATAATATATTTTTTAGTATATTTCTGATCCATTAGACTGTGAAATATTTGTATTATTCCTTATCCTAATATTTTAATTAAACTTTTTTATGGTGCTCCAGATAATATTTAATATTTGTGTCAATATAAAAGTAGCTGAACATCTCTTTCATAGTTGCCTATGTGTTTGAAATATTCTACAAATGGTCCTTCAAGTGTCACCAAAGAGACCCACTGACCCCTTTAGCTCAGAATGTAAAGTTTACCAGAAAAATAATCAGACACATAGCAGATCAAAGTAGTGCTTTAGTTTTACTTAACATGCTTCTTGTGACTGGAAGTAATAGTACAATTTTGGAGAGACTAAGTCACAGTCTCGACTTCAAACTGATTTGTAGAGAGAGTTAGAGATTAGAGTGATGGTAAAGAGACCTTCTAGTCTTAAAGATTTGAAGCTCATCCACAAAATACCAGTTAAAGCAATTAGAAGAAGCGTTTTATTGATATAATGCAAAAATATAATTTAAAATCTAAAACCTCCAAGTGAATGCACAATTCTAGGCTTAACCGTGAATGGAAAACATAAGGAAGAATAAACTTTGGTTGTACTTGTAGACTTACCTTGTCATTGACCAGCAACTCAATAGGATTGTTGCCCCATTCAATCAGAACTATCTCATTGGCCTGTCCAGGCACGCCATAAGAGAAAGGGGTTCCAATGCCTGGACTGGCGCTGGACTTGAGCCACATGCAAACAGTGAAGGCGTACATCTCCGGTAGGCTCTTCTTAATGCGTCCGTACAGATAGTTGGTGCGAAGAGGGAGGGACACCTTGAAGTCCTCTGGAGACTTAAACGCATTATTACCTATGGACAGACAAAATATATATAATTGAGCATAAACATGATTAGTTTTTGTCTCATTTTATGCTTAATGATGAATATTATAAAGCAACATTAATGTGAGAAAGTAAGGAAGGACATGTCTATATTGCTCTCTAGTCTCAAACTGCAATGAAAAAAGTTTTAAATTACAACTTAACATAAAATAATCCCAAAAATAAACAACAGAAGAGTAATACGTTTCTTATTATTAAGTTTCTTATTAAGTCAAGAAAACAAACCGACAAGCTGGAAAAGAACATAATCTTCTGAGTTCAGACTCTAATGGAACCATCATTTATATGCCAGAAGTGGCATCAAAAAATTTCCAAAATATTGGAAGAATTGTAAAAATTGTTACTATGGATAGAACCACAACTTTAAGAGACAAGTGGATTGTTTCCCTTGTTTGTTAACCAATTTATGTTTCTCCAAAACATTTTAACCTATATTTAAGATTAAGACCATTTTTAGTACTACAACTTAAGACAATGGTATTGCTTTGCAACTACAATTTTTGCTTGGGATTTCAAACATTCTACATTAGGATGGCGACAAAGTAGAGAATTTATGAATATAATACCTACTCCTTGAACAGACTGAAACCATGATATTAACACCACCACCTTTTAATTAAACTATCTTATCACACAAATCCAATAGGTTTTAATCCTAAAATGGTATACCTGGTTTAAATTCATTCTTGGGATTTTTGTAAATGTTCTTATTTTATTTTATTTGCTTTAGTAGACTTCAATGAGCCTGAGGTTCTCTTTGCAAAAATATTTCTTTTTTTTTAGCAGCCATGTCCACTTTTGTTTGTTCTGTGTCCTTCTGATGTTAGATTCATGAACATTAATCAATGTGAGAGAGATCTAGTTGTTTTGATGTTCCCTGCTATTTCTCTGTTACCTCAACAATTTGAAGTGAGTTGCAAACCCAATGAACTTCAGTCATTTATTCACCGAGGTCTCTGTAGACATAGTTCAATACTAGCTTTTACAGAATGCGTGGAAGTGTCTTAAATGTTTTAATGTATATCTAAGACACTTCCATAATTTGGTATTTTAGTGGCTGAAAACATCTAAAAATAATTTGTAATTGTAGAATCCTAATCTTAAATGGAGGACAAGTACAACATTTAAAGTCATTTGTTTAACTTGTGCAATTTTTGAAAATGGACATGCAAATACCACAGTATATTGAACAATTTGCATTAAAGTGAAAAAGAAGTAGCAAACATTAATGTGGCACTTACTGTGCTTATGTTTGTGTTGTCTCATTATCGATATGCTACAGTAACCACAACATGTTTATCTTCCTCTCATATCAATGTCATACCCTATACATGAAAAGTATTTTCCACATTATACATTACAATTTTTTTCACTTGCAAATTTAACCTGAGTAAATAAAGAAATGTAGGTTTTTAAATGATGGTTTCATTCATTAAGCGAACAGAGTTCTCCAAAGTGGCTCCATGTGAGAAAATAATTGCCCCCTAAACATAGTTACTGTTGGCACACACTTGGTGGCAACAACTCCCAACAATGGAAATCAGTCTTTAACTGATGCATTTAGTTTAGCTGCTGTGTTTAGATCTTTTCTACGTGACAGAATAGTTTCATTTCAGTCATATTAGAGCTTTGTGAAGGATGAACAGATTATTTAAGGTCACACAACTGTAATTCAATTGCATTTGACTAGATCTGACTTTTTTTGAGCCAGTACAAAAACACCATACATAAAAATGTCAGATTTGTCACATTAGTTCACAGAAATATTGTCCCAAAAGTCTTGGGGATCATAAAAAATGTTTCTTGGTCAATGTGACAAAGACCTTTGTACGACCTGCTGGATTAGGTGTTGATGAACTCTTGAAGTAATATTTGTAGGCAGCAGGTCCTATAGGAAAGGTTCAACGCTATTCCATTCTTTCTCTATTATCAGTTATTTACATGATTCTGTTCATTGATTAGGGTCTTGTTTCATGAACAATCACTAGCCACAAATCACAATCTCATTTGGTCAATCTAAACTTCCACTTAATGTCAAAATGTATATTTTACAATATTTCCTGTGAAATAAAATCTTCAAATTAAAATGGTTGAATTTTTTTTTTATGACTAATTGAATGCCATGAGTGCGCATCTACTCTATAACACAATATTAATAAATTATGGAATTTGATGTTTTAAGATCAGGTTGTTATAATATCTTTCAAGTCATCAACTAAAGATTCACACACACAACCTGCTGTGTAATCTGCTTTCATGCCAGCAAGCCAACCAGTTCAAGCAAACTCTACCAAGTCTGCCGAGAAGAGTGGCCACTTTAACCAATCATTCATATAAGTATGCATGTGTATTTGAGGCTGAGTGTATAATTCTGGGAAAATTTACAATGAAAACAAACCCAATTCCTGTTTTTAAAATTCATTGAGCGTGTGAGTTGTATAAATTATTTCACACTGGAACATGAAAATATCAAATAAATCATCACAAGCAGAAAATGTGTTTGGGTGCATGATGTAAACTACTCAGACCCGATGATTTTTGGCTCTGTTTGCCACATATATGTTCATCTTTTTCCCTCTCAAGAACAAAAATCGCAAATATCACGTGCATATTAATTTTGTGCAGCGTTTACCGTCTTGTAGCCTCTTTTAAAAAATACTATTCTCCTACAAGGTCGATTTCAAATAAAAAGTAGATACGCCATCTCTGCACATTTCGGAGCAAGTCCAGGGAGGAGAGGAAAATTGGGTTACAAAGCCATTGCAGCAGCTTTATTTATAGGTAAAATCCTTAACTTTCTATCTCACAGAACAACGCAATAAATCCCATCCCCCAGAACTCACAGCAGGAACTCTCTGACATTGATGTGATGGAAATTGAACTAAATAAAACTCACAAACAGGTTATGCACTGAGAGGCTTCTGTATCAAGATATGATATTGTACACGTTCTTCTATGCAACTGAGACATTAACATCAAACTATCCTTGCCTCAGCCCCTGACCGATTCTGCTAAACCTTGAAGAAACGTCCAGTAAAATGTGAAATAGACTTCTTAAGCATTTTTTTTCTTCTGTTAGTGGAAACATTTTCAGTATTTTGACATCTACATCAAAGAGCAGCCCAGGAGGACGGACGCTTCTTGAATAGTTTTTACACTAATTAAGAACATTTAGCAGTTGCTTTCCAAGCCTTACTTTTAAGACCATCAGAATAGCTCTATGGGCAAAAGGAGAGTGAAGGGAAATATTTACATCATTGAAACCTTATTCAGATATTGACTAATCGTTGCTAAATTGGTAAGGCAAAATTTATATATAATTATAAAATTGGCATTAAGATTTGCACAATTTTTCACAGCTCCTGATGCATCATGCTTACTTTTCTCCAGCTCCGCGATCCTCTCCATGAGGGAGTTGAGAGCGCTTTCGGTGCGTTGGCGGTGGGCCGCGGTTTCATTGTAGAGCTGGCTCTTCTCCTCCTCCAGCTCAGCTACCTTACGGAGGAGCTGGGTCTCCAGTGCCCCCAGACGCTGGCGCAGCAGCTCGCGGAGCTCTGGTGGCAGGGGAGTCAGGGCCGAGGCTCCGCCAGCTGATGAGTTTGTGCTGGGGAGGCGCAGGCTTTGCTGCTGGGAGGCACACCACAGACAGAGATTAGAGACGGACAGACATTAAATCCTGCTAGCCGTCAGTGCAGTAGATTGCTGATCAGACAGCTCTGCTATCTTTTTGGCAACATTATCTTTGATGCATCAATCTCTAAATGAAGACAGCGTGTCCCTGTGGCTTGTATGGGCGACCTGCCAAACACCCGTGGCTGTGTGCAGGGTATTAAAGGTAGACGTCACCCCAAGTTGACACTACGATGACAGATGGTTTGTTTCTTTTTTTTGGAACATGGGAAACATCATGGGCCCACGCAAGTAAAAAACTGCCCTCAAATGTCCATTTCAGATATTACTCTGCTGGCAGTCTGGAGCACATCCCAGTCTGATTACTTTTTTACAAAAAAATTCAACCATCTAAATGCCTGAGCGTAGCTATTTTGGTCCAGAATGCAACTGCTCATGTATGCACACCCAGTGCCTTCCAAAAATAGTGGCACTGCATCACAACAGTAGACTTTCATATATTTTATTGGGATGTTATGTGATAGATCAACAAACACAAGTGCGTGATGAGTTGAAGGAAATCATACATGCTTTCAGCATTTTTTGCAAATCGAAATCTTAAACTTTTAGTGTGCATTTGTATTTGAACTATTTTGCTTAGATCCTCATGCATAAAATCCAGTTCATCCAAGTGCCTGTGCCCTGATCAGGAAAGAAATTGGCAACATTGGGCACATCCCCCCAAACATAGCTTCTACATGATGTTGACAGCGTTACACAATGATTATGGATGTCTTCAGCAATAGTAAAGGGACTGGTGAGAGCTGATGGGAAGTTGGATGGAACAAAAAAGAGGGGAATCCTGAAAGAAAATGTGTCAGAGCCAGCAAAAGACCAACATGGAGGTTCACCCTGCAGCAACACAACTCTAAGCTTACTATTAGAGCTACAATGAATGGGGTACATCAGGTCAGTTTAACGTCATGTGTTAGAACAGCCTAGTCAAAGTACAGTGCTACCTCCAAATGAAAATCATGATCATTTGTGACAAGACTTGAAAGCAGATGTTGGCAGAAATGCAAATGCTTGCCACATAGTTCAAAATTGTGTTACTTAAAAAAACATTTTGAGAAAAACTTTGAATTTTCTTCCACTTTTCAACGATTTATTGAAGTTAGTGGCCCTGATGTGGCAAAATGTAAAGGACTTCCAGAGGAATGCAAATTTTCATCTAACTGAAAATCAGATAAGTGAGAAACTGTCCGCTTCTTGTAGAAACATGCAACCAGTCCTGATAATTAAGGTTCAGCCAATCAAGGGTGTTTAAAATAGACCTGTTTGGAATTCAGCAAAATATGCATGTTCTCTAGTAGCATATCTTTGATTTGACTAGAGTAGTAGACTTTTATTAAATGAGAGAGGTCGACAAGGGTTAAGGCAGTAGAGAGATGGATCAATGATGCAGCATATTGTCCACGATAATAAATTCAGAACACAAGCCTTCTGCTTATTTGCAAATAGTTCTCCAGGTCACCTCATTAGTGGCTGAGCGTGACCCTTGAGCCCTCTGGAAAATATAATAAACAGCAAAACAAGTGAATAAAGTGCCACAAGCAGTGCAAAAGTCTCAGGTGTGGCATGACAAAAGCGCTAAATATTTGAATTGGTTTGACAATTTTATTGCTGTAGACCAACTAAAATCTCAGGGAATTAATTTAATCATCTGCTAAGAATAATTAGTCACACGACTGCAAATAAACAAGTGTGTGAATCCCACATAGGAAAGGCTCATACATTATTCAGGAATACATTGCAATTCCCTCCATCACGTGCAATACTTCACCTTTGACAAGATGTGTTTTTCTTTTCAATAATACCTCACAGATAAATCTTTCTTAGTGGATGTCGTTGGGTCAATAAAAGCATCAAGATGGTGCATGGATAAAACCTGACCTTTTGACCTGATTGGTTTCAGAGGTCCCAAGCACCAGATTAACCCATAACAAGCCGTGTAACATTGGCATGACTGTTTACAATTAGAAAACAGAGTAGCTGCTTAGAACCTCCAAACCATTAGGGGGCCCCAAGCACCAGCATTCTTACAACTCATGTTTACAAATCAAATGAATGACACATTATCAGTAAGTTAAAATTTGTTGTAACTCATATATAATATTGTAGGATTCTAAAGTGATTTTGATGAGAGCACGCAGCTAATGAAAATATAAATTGTGAAAATGAACATAGTCATTAGTGTCATGGAGAAGATTAGTTTGTAAGTCCTAAAGTCATTCATTATGGGTTTAGGTCTGGTGATTTTGATGGTCAGTCAAGACCGTGGTCATTATAGCAGACATTGTGAGGTCAGCATTAGCTACTACTGGACCCATCAACATGGCCATAATATTTATAAGCAGAAAGAAGGTTAGAAGAATTTAGAATTTCTAAATGAGATATTAAATTAATTTAATGTATTAGACCATTAACAGCTGGGTGATTTTTCTCCTTAGCCTAGGCAAGACACCTAATGTTGTCTCTAGTTCAGGAGTGTCTTAAATTATGAAGTGTCCTGGATGTGTGGTTACTCTTTTTTTCGTTTTTATGACTCTCCTCTAAGCTATTAAGTGGTCTTTATGCCAGAGAAATATAAAAGCTGTTCTACCACATATTTTCCTTCCACTAAGCTTTCAATTAGTATGTCTGGATACAGCATACTGTGAAGAAACAGCTTATTATAGCAATTATCTTTTGTGCCTTTGTCATCTGTCAAGAGAGCAGCGTGGGCCACAACATGGCAATAATATAACGTTTCTTTATCTAGCTATATGTATTTAATGTATGTATTTAAAATATTTGTGTTATATAATTTTTTCTATTTTCTGAGAAACTGACATTTTAAGGTCTCATTCACTGTAAGCCATAATCATCGAAATGTACGAAAATAAGTGCTGGTAATATAACACATTGCTTGGAATGAATCGATATAAAGTCTGACTTTCACTAAACATAATTACTGACAAAAAGCAACCTTTGACAGTTCAATTTACTGTCACGAAGAACGTGTGATATAAAATGGTGGGTTTTTGTGTTGTGCTGTTGCATGTTTGTGCCGTCTTACCTCTAAATTCTCCAGCCGACCCTTCAGGGTCTGCATGGTTTTGCCCAGTTGGTCTATAGTCTCACCGGGGTCCCGGGGCAGGTCTCCCATGGTGTTCTTCCCGTACTCCTTCCTTCTGGAGCCCTGACCCCGGGACTTACCCTGCGCCATCTCATCGGCTGCCGCCTCGCAGCGCGCCAGCTTGGAGTTGAGCTCTTTAATGGTTCCCTGTTGGCTCACGATGGTCTCCTTCTGCTGCAGGATAGTCTCCCGAAGCTGGATGATGGTGTTGCGCAGCTCATCCTCCACGGGGCTGCTGCTCTGGACGCGGTTGCCTGTGGGGCCATACCCGCAGCCGGGCTCTGCGCCCGGGGGGATTGCGTTACACACGAACCGACTACCTGTTACGTCTTGGCTGCTCACCGTGCGCCCGCTGACCAGGTACAAAAGTCCAAAAACTAAAGCCAGCATCTTGGATGAAATGGGAATTACTAATCCCTTTAGGAACAGGAAAGCAAATATGTTTCACCAAAAAACACCTGAAATTATGTAATAAACTTTTTACACCGATTTTATGAATTTAGTATAAAAAAAATAACATCCAAAGTTTTACGGGGGAAAAAAAAATAACACCTAAAATTTATGAAGCGATTTGGAGAAAAAAAATCCGCAGTGAAACCCCATAGTATTACTTGTCCATCAACCACATGGTCGATCCGCTATAATATACACACATACACACAAAGACAACCAAATCTTCCAGCATTTAAAACTCGGTGAATTCTGATTTTGATAAGTCTACTCCAGACAAAAACAAAAAAAAAGAAAGAAAGAAAGAAAGAAAGAAAAAACAAAGTTGAACCCTGTTGGGTTGGTTATCTCCAGCAATACAATCCTCAGAAGGTCGCAGAGAACTCAGCTGTGCCTGTCTTTCCTCTCCGCTCCGTTGAATTGTCAGTGAGCGGTGCTGAAGAGACAGCGACGGCGCTCAGCAGATTATTATAGGGGAGGTGCGCACAGGCGCTTCCGTTCATCACTTCTTGCGCTCCGGTTATTCAGCCTCAGCCTGCGTCATCCGCCGAATCCCAGCGGATCCAAGTCATGCCATGACATGCTTTCAGTACATCTCATTGACTATACGTGAGTTCTTTAGATATGTGCTGAAGATGGCAGATGTCAAAGAAAAAGAGGACTTCACAAGGTTGTTGTTTCTCTCTCTCTCTCTCTCCCAGCGTTCCTCCGTTTATTCATGGTAACAGCTAGACTGAAGAAAAGTGTTGCTTCCTTTCTTTGGTCGCCTTAAAGTATGCAAAGTTTTACATGGAACATGTTTAATTCCTTCTCCCGGTACCTTTAAACATTTTAGGCTGTAAAACAGTATGATAAAACTTAATGCTAACTGACTGCTTGGGGAATTTGAGAATCAGTCAGAAGATCAAGACCACTGGTGAAATTTTGAAAGCGCTTCAGAGATCCCCAGCTCAGATTACCCAATTGAAAGCAGCTATTTGAGGAGGAGAATTAATGCTGCAATTCAGAAGACATTTACACCCCATTCACACCTCTGTGGTAGCAGAATGGTGATGGCAGCATCATGCTGTGGGTATGGAGTTAAACATGAGGCAACACTGGGAAATAAACGTGCTTGAGGCTGGGAAAGAACAGAGACTGGGACTGAGGCTCGCTTTAGAGAAGAACAACAATCCTAAATATAGCAGAAACATTAGAATGGCTCAGTCAAAATAAAGAAACCATAAAATCTTTTCTGTGGCATGTTTCATAATTGAGCTCCACAGATCCTCTCCCGCCACTCTGAATGAGTTGAAGCTGTTTTGCAAAGAAGTGGCTTGAAGGGCAAAGCTGTTATAGACTTGAAAAGACTTGTAGCAAAATGAGGTTCTATAAAGTACTTACTCTGGGGAATAAGTGCAAATGGCCACTTGTAGTTGTAAATTAAAACGGTCACATTCCACTTCACAATTACGCAGTTCTTTGGATTCTCAATAAGCAAAATGCTGCTGTACAGAATACTACACTATTTAAACTAAAGCTATAGTTCGGTCTGGTGACCCACTGAGTTAAACCAAATTATCCATTGGCCAAAATATGCAGGTTTAAGACCCGAAATGAGAGAGTTATGCAACTTTTAATGTAAAGTAAAAACTTTTTTGTTAGTCTGGTGTCAATTTGGGGCAGAGATTCATAATTTTTCATTTAAATAACAATTTTACCTTGCCCTTTTCACATTACTAAAAGAAAATTATATGGTCACTTTCACAGAAAACAATGTTTTCAATAAAAAATATGTCAGTGTTGTTTGATTGTGGTTAAATTTTTGTCCCAGGAGGATAAAATCTGAAAGGAAAATAAAAGTAGTTTTGAGTGTCATGATGAGGTGTTGGAGGTGAGGCAGACGCTGGAGACCCAGGTAAGATTCGGAGTGACGATGATTTAATGGTAAATAATAATTCACAGACAGTCCACAACCATGGCAGCACTGCTAAGCGGAACACAGGGGCTTAACGCAGGTAGCGCACGGCAAACGAGTGGACTAAGACAACAGACTGGCAAACATCTGACGAACGCAGACAACGACAAGGACCCGACAGAAACACAGGACACAGGTGACACTAAATACACGAGGAGTAATCAGGGAACGAGACACACCTGGGAATCAATCAAGGGGAGACAGGACAACACGGAGAGCACAGAAACACAGAACTCGAAATAAATACACAGAAAACTCGAAAATAAACACAGAAAAACACAGAAGCATCAAAATAACCACACAGAGAAACACGGAACATAACATTGAGAGAATCCTTTAGTGCCTATCTTCATCTGTCTGGGAAGTTATTCTGTCACAAACAGAAAATTGAACAGGTAAAAAAAAAAAAAGATGTGACTTGCTCAGTTTGCTCAATCTGTCAGCCGCAGACCAAGTAGACCTCATGTAACCATCTATCTTTCACTCCAGTATCCTACATTTGTGTGGAGACATGTCAAACTCTGAAAACTGTGGTTTCCAATTCTTTTCTCAAGCTGGGATCATATCCCCACATATCCAGGAGAAATCCCTCCGCAGTGCCAGCGCATGCAATGTACACGATGATCAGACGGCATCCTAACAACGCATTTCATAAATCTGCAAGCAAATATTTGACAGTGGCAGATGAAGCCATTAGCCCCTTTCACAATGAGACACATCATAGTGACTTTTGATTTGAGCTTCAGTCATGTTTTCTAAAACTGAGACATGGCAGCAGCTGTCTGTCAGAAATCTTGCTAGAACTGTGGAGTGTGGAAAAAATTTCAAAGTGAGACGCTCTCTTCATTCAGAGAATGAACCGAGCTTGGCACAGCTGTCATGTAGCGCAGAGACATATTTTCCCTCCCGAAACAGCCTCATCAATCTTTATTTCCTCAATATATTTCCTTAAAAAGTGGAGCCTTGCGACTGCGACAGCCCTTGGCTTGTTGTGCAAAATTACCATGCTGCCCATCAAGGCCCATCATATCAAAATCTCCTCACAGAGCCTTAGCAGCTAAATGTCAGCTGGCATTAATACACAGCCAGCGTACAAAGGGGGCGCAAAGAGTCCGACCTGACAGGAAATGGCTGTTGAAGTCACTACCAGGGAAAATAGCTTCGGATGTGGTAGGTCTCATGGGAGCAGGGGCAGACATTCACCATGGTAACCTTATCCTGGACTCACCCCCTTTTTCCCAGTTACCCTCAAATCCAGCACACCCCGCCTTGGCGTGGAAGTAACTGGCAGAGGTGAAGAGGGAGACGTGCTGAAGACTGAGCAGAGATGACAACTTTCACTTCAAAGTTGATGGGATAAAGTTATTTCCTTTCATGTTGCAACTGGTGAGCGTGGGGAGAAGGAACTTTACTTTCTTAAGCGCTTCAGGGAGGTTTAGGATGTCAGCGGGGATTGAACTCTTATCCCACATTGAGTTTCAACTATCCAAATTAATACGTATCAAAACTGGGTTGGTTTGGTGATTTCTGCTCTTACAGGTTCTGGCATTGATTCCCACAGTGTCCAGACGGATAGAGCTGCAGTAATAGAGTGTAACTCAATAGAAATAAAATATTATATATTTTAGAATCCCGTTGAGAGTCTGAGAAAGTAAGAATTTCTGGTTTTCAGATAGTAAAGTATCTGAATCAATGGAAATGAACACACACCACAAAGAAAACATGAAGAAAAAAATCAATTACGGTGAAAATGGTAAATGACCTGACCTTGTATGAAGCTTTATCAGGTCCAGAAGACCACAAAGCGCTCTACACTAGATTCAATCATTCACCTATTTACACACACATTCACACGCTGATGGAGGTAAGCTGTATTGTAGCTACGGCTGCCCGGGGGCTGCCATGCACTGGTGCCACTGGGACCTCTGACCACCAGCAGCAGATAAGGCAGATGAAGTGTTTTGCCCAAGGACACAATGACAGAGAAAGACAGAGCAGGAGCTCAAACTGACCAACCACCAATTAAATGATTAATTCCTACTTGCCGTGCGACCATTGTCCCCATCATGATGAGAACCGGTAGTCATAACATTGACAAGGTTCCTGAAAAAAAAATCACTTAAAAATTATAAAAGAGGTAAAACAGAAATCAAAAATGACAAAGACAGAAAAGTAGCTTTAAAAATATAGAAATAAAAACAAAGAAAATTGAGCTGTAAAAGTCTTACAGTCGTGCTATGCTTTGATTTTGCTTTTATTTATTTTTTTTATTTCCTCTACTTTCTAAAGCTTTTTTCCAAAAAAATAATTGTCTAAATATTTGTGGTAATGCTAATAATCTAGAGGAAAAATCTCACATCAACAGGAAAATTTAGCCTCCTCAGTTTGAGTCTGCAGTCGGTTTACTAATGAACACAAAAATAAAGATGCCTCCCTTAACTGCAATTGGTTGCAGCTAATTTAACCTCCCTGATACAGCTTGGTCTGAAACAGATCTGTGTTGAAATGCATAAGTGTCCAGCTGGGTAGACACAAGTTAAAGTTTCTTTCATTAAATCACAACTTATGGTTCTAGTCTGCTTCTCTGAAGTAGAAAATATCTTGTCCTAAAAGAAAGCATTTGGTTTATTTTCACCTCAAGAAAATAATAAAATTTTTCTGTTTCCCCCGACATACAGGCCTTTAGACAACAACTGTTAAGAAACCAGTGACAAATGTCAGGAGGAGTGTTGAACAGAAGAAGGAAGCAGGTGAATTAAATTAATGAGAAACATGGACCAAAGTGTGCTCTTTGATCATAGGGGAAGAAGTGATGAGAAGGATGAAAAGGCTCAAAACAAACACAAAAATTGAACAAATATATCTATAAACTAAACAGAAGGGGAACATGGATTGAAAATGCAATAACTGCAAACGGATAAAAATGTGAATCAAACCAATACAACCTAGATGTCATAATACTAGCTACTGTGTCCCACTTGAGCTGAATACACAAAAGTTCCTGTTCTGCTGAAATCAGTTCATGGTGCATTACATTTGCTCTAATAAAAGGTCCCGCATTCGTGGGTGATTATGTTCTTCTATGAAGTTATTTATCTGCAATGGTGCACTGCAGTTTAGAAGTCCACTGAACCCTCCTGAAGCTCATGTGAGTCAATTTGAAATTTCCCAAAAGGGATTTTCTCAACTTCCACATCTCTCCTTGCCTTCCATCACTCATGTATCATGAGAGAATGAAGATAGGTGAAAATGAAAGTGCTTGACTTTGACTGCTGAAGTTTGCTACAAGGTCTGAGGAAAGTAAATTATTTATAAAACTCGAAATTTCCATCTGCCTTTCCCCAACAAATCTTCCAATACACAAGCTTTATATTTCCTTATTGGTTCCAGGGTCACCCAAGCGAAAATACTTGAAAAAGTGTGATCTCCGGTATAAAACCACAGTTAAGTTTTTGCTGATGCAGTGGCATCAGCAAAAACTCAAGGTGCAGCTCTAAGCACTTGTTGCTTCTGGCAGCATTGCCTCAGAGATGGAAAAACCTTAAGGAGCATTGATCTCCCCCAGCACCCACACACACACACACACACACCCACACACTCATCGTGTGTGCTCTGTCTCACTCTCCGCTTTTAGTTGCACCTGTTGAGTGTGACATGAGTGCGATGGATGCTGAACACACAGGAGCTCTCACAGGAGCCACGCTCAGGCTGCATGACACAGTCCAACGGCTGTCGGATCACTCAGTCGGTCACATTGTTCAAAACAATGACTCTGTCTTCCTCTGTTCCTGCCGCCAGCTCTTTCCCCTGATTCGGAGCCACCTGCTGCTGGCTACCTCCAGCAGCATGACTGAGGCCAGTGCTCCTGTGAATCAGAGTCCATCACGGCTGCCAGCTGCCCGCAGAGATCTTTCGCAAACAAGGGTGCCCAGTGTATTCACGCTCACAAACATGGACTCACACGTGTAAATGGAAGGATTAGCAGAGAAGATATGATTAGTGGAATTACAAAATAAGTAACATTTTGTGAAATGAGCTTCAGAAAGATTTCCATTTAATGTGCCTCACATCAAAAAGAGACAGAAGATGACAATATGAAATGCATTTGGCTGATGTGAAATATAAAATAAATGAAAGGAGGAAGAATGAGTGGTGTACTCATAATGTGTCATACTTGTCAGACTAATGTACCTGTGACTGTGTGAGGGCCCACCACCCCCTTTTAAATCTTTGCTCAGAACCCAGAGCACAGAGCATTTCATAACCTGGCACATCTGCCAACAGTAGTGTCGCTTGAGGATATCTTTGCAGGGGAATAATTCTGTTTCCTACACACTTCCTGCTGCTGCTTCACTTATTGAATGACTTCATTCATTTCACACATCAGCTGTTGCCTGCTTATGCCACAACAACAAAGAGGAATGTTGTGGGCCGATCTGTCAGATTTACTCATACTCGGCAATATGCTGCTGACTGTTTTAATGTTTTGCAGCAAATCCATTTGAATGCGCCTTGTGCATAGCTGTAACCATATGTTTAGTTTGTGTTTTTTTCTTGCTCTACTAAGTGTGTTTATTTGCTGATGATTTTTGGATGTGTGAATTTTGCTCCTATATACTCTTACCTTCCCCCAAACCGATCTGGACAATGCTGAGCAGGTTTGCAGTTCTCTTCCCCATAATAATTTGATGTACTGAGCTGAATTATTGACTTACCAGTCCTTTGCATTTATCGCCAGTTTCTGGTATAAGTTTCTAGTACCGATGTTAAACTTTTTTAAAGAAAAATCATAAAATGCAAGCATTTTCTGTATTTACAGTGAGAAGTATAATATTTCTAAAGTGTTGTATGATATTTTTTGTAAAAAGTATACAACCCTAGTTTGAGTTTTGCAAAGAATTTGTTACTATTTGATTTTAATATAATCTACAACACAATCAGTGGTAACAATTTGGGAAAGTGTAAAAATATCAAGTATATTTGTCTAAATTATGGTTTGGAATAGGATTTGGCTTTCTGTGAAATATACTTTCTTTTAAAAAACATATCTACGTTATCTCCTATTCTTTTTTGGAGGTGTAATTATAAAAGAAAGATTATAAAGCCAGTCCTAACGATATAAACCAAATGATGAGCAGACCTCTCAAGGCACCCTGTTTTTGTCTTATCGAAGTGTGGTTTCGTAACACCAACATGCATCCCGCTCATGAAAGGCTCTTTAAACGAGCAGGCGGAGGAGGATGTGGCGTAGAAAAATAGACATGTTAATCTTTGCTCCCTGCTTATTCAATCCCATGTAGAACATCCAAGAGAAATCAGGTAATTGTTTCAGCTCGTGTTTATCTTTGTTGGCCCTTTATTCAGGGTTTTGCTCTTGAATGTGTTGCAGATTTCTTCTGCAAAAAAAAAAAAAAAATGGTAACAAGGACTGATTGACTTTCTCATAAGCCTGCCATTTCTTTTGATGTGAAGTGTGGCATTGAACAGAGGCGATAGAGAGATTCATCCAGTTCAAATTGAAAAGAACTTAATCTCTGCCTGTCTAGAGAGTACTATTAAACTGTTCAAGTGCTTACCTTGGAAAAAGAGTGTGGGGAAGGTTGTTGAACATGTATAAACTTATCTTGAGCTCACGACAGAGGCCTGACATGAAAATTGGGACCACTGCATCCTTTATTACTACCCAGTTTACATTAAAAAAGGATCTTTAATGGTTCTGAAATCTTCACTGATTGCACTTATTTGATCAGAAGTCAATACTCTGTGCTCCTGTCAAAGCTTTGAGAATTGCATCATGCGAAACAGTAATAATTTGCACCTATAGTGCAGATCCTAATGACTCTGTCTGTAATTGAAAACAAACAGAGAGCCGCACAGGTTGCAATTATGTAATCCACATGCTGCTATAGGGAATGGCCGCCCACAAATGCCACACGGTTCTCCATGAACGCCGGGCCGTAAGACATGAGCCTGCATCATTCTGTTTGGTTTGTGCTCTGATATATATGTGTGTACCCTCAAGTCTGTTCTTTTAAGATGAATTTAAAGAAAAAGAGACAGCACCTTCAATGTTAAATATTAAAAATAGATTCTCGCCTGTGTGCACAACCATCACAGTTATTGTTAGCTGCAAAAGAACTTTTATCCCTTTCTTTAGTTTGAGCTCTGCAAAGTTTAGAAGGAATCACAACTCATCTGCTTTCCAACCCTCGGAGAACTGCTGGCCTCGTCTCGCAGCTTTGTGATCAGAAAAACAATTCGGTCTGCAGGAAATCAGTTAACCTTCAAAGCAAGAGCAGTCCATCCTCATGAGTCTTGAACCTCTACTCCTGCAATGGGATAAAAGTAGTTTTCAATCAAACGTGATAAAGAGGTAAGTGAAATGAGCTTTTTGTATTTTTGTCATGTTCTTCATTCTCTGTTCTACATGCCATTATCAGATGTAAGATTGTTTTATATATATATATTTATTTCAAATGAAGATACTCCTGACAGCAGATGTAAAATTCCAGAAAGACTGAGACCAAAATAACCTCAGACAAGCACTTGAAACAGACTTCACTGCAGTGAATCAAATCAGTATCCAGGGCAGGGTGCAAACACGACATGCTAGCCCAATTATTATTTTGTTTTACTGAGGAACTTTGGTGATCTTCAGTTTAAGATGTTGTAGAAATAGACTACAAGTATTATCTATGGAAAATGACTGAATCTAATGTATTTTAGTGCAATTATACTGACTTAACCATGTATTAATACCGCCTTTTTAACATTTTAACATTTTGCAACCAACACTAAGTAGCTCTCTCCGTCACTTGATTGCAACAGTGAAACACGGTGATGGCAGCATCATACTTTTTGAAGTTTTCTAAAGCAGAAACTAAAAAAAAACTAAACAGTTGGAAGTTCGATAAAGTAAAAAATAAGTGGGATAAATAAAGCAAATGTTAAGGACAGTAGACAGCCAGAGAGATCTTCCAGAAGGACAACTACCACAAGCATGTGGAAAGTGCCAAAGTGTTCAAATGTCGGAATGGTCCAGTCAAAGTTCAGATCTTAAGTTAATTAAGAATCTGAGGGGAAAAAAATGGAAAACTGATCATGACAGATTCATTCAATGCATTTGAGCTTGAGATATTCTGCAAAAGAGAAGTTTTAGTTTCTATATGGGGAATGTTTGCAGAGACATACTGTTTGTAGACGCAATGGCGAAAGAATGAAGTCATTGAGGCGGAGTTTTTAGGTTTACTTTCCTTCTACTTCACAAGTAAGCACTGCTTTGTATTGGTAATTCCAATAAATAAATTGAAGTTTGTGCTAACAAAATGTTGAAAATTTCAAGTGGTACGGCTAAATTTGCAAGCTATTGAATGCTATATATACATTTATAATTAAATGTATTCTAATTTCTACTGTTGTGACGGAAGTTATTTTGTATATTTCTTTGGTTAGTAAAAATATATAAACTCCAGAGTGGAACTTGTAAACAAAGCCAAAGTAAAAACCAACTCCAGTAAGTCAAATCAACACCCCTGTGAATCTCAACAAGATCTGCACCCTGGGATCCAGACAAGTTTTTCCCTTTCATGCTCCCAGCTTCTGTCAGGCTGGATGGCTAGCACTATGTCCGTCAGGTCTTTCCACGGATATTCCCTGGGGTTTAAGTCTCAGCTTGTAACTTGTTCTGAAAGGTGAACTGTCACAGCAGTCCAAGTCTCAGGTCACTGCATACTGAATCCTATTTTGTGTTTTCCATCCAGTCATCCTTTTCTCAGTATCTGCAGCAGCAAGTCCCCTTCTATTTGCACTGCCAAAGCAAAAAAAGAAATAAAAAATTAAGATTTCATAATGATGAGGATGGGCAAACCTGGATTCATGATAGACTCACTGCACAGCAGCACAGGACTGAGGGAAAGGATAATAATCCACGGCTCCTAAGCTTTAATAATAATGCCATTTAGTTAACACATCTGTGGAAGTGTTAACTCATGCTTAAAATTCTCATCCCAAATAACGTTTATGAGGATCACAAAAGGTCTGCTGCTGTTCTCATAAAATCCTAACTGCAGGTGCTGCCTGCCAGCCATGGCTGCTTTTGATTAGAAGTTGGCCACAAGGGATCAAGGGTGCCAAGGTTCAGCAGCTGCATGTTGTAGTTGGACTCAGGACAGGCAGGACAAAGGGCATATGGAGCGGAAGTGGCCTGCAAAAGTCCACACCTTGGGGACACAACAGATTGAGATGGGACCTTCTGGATGTGTGACGTTGCCAGATGTTGTGCGGACCAACTGTGAAACAGTGCAGCCCGGCAGGCGGAAGCCAAGAGAAAGGCAGCAGCCGCTCCTTTGTCATGTCTTCCAAATAGGCTTCACTTTTTTCGGAACACCAGCTGCCGAGTAGACTCGCTGCAGCATGAATAACTTCAGGAATATTAAATTTTAAGTTTTTTTGTTTTTTTCCCCCGCACAGATTGCACAGAACTTACTTTTCATGCAGTGCACACTGACAACTGCTCTTAATCCTGTTCAACATAACCCCAGGAACTACAAAGAATGAACGAAGAATGTTTTATCCTGTGACAACTAAGCAAGACTCCTCAACTTTGCCTGACGAGAGATTATGCAATTCTTGCCACACAGCTTTGCAATCACAGGAGGCTGTAAGTGCCACGTCATGTCAAACAGGATGCGAGTCTGTGATCTTAGATCATAGTTCTCACATTGCAGGGAAAAGGTCAGAATCTTACCAAAGATTATCATCATCAAGTAGCTGCTAGATGATGATGATGATTTCAGTGCACATTTAAAGTTATGCGGTTGAAAAAGTATTTAATTTTATATAGGCACACACAGTTTAGTTCTTTGTTGCGACACTCCATGGAGAAAAAGATTTACATAATACCTGACAGGCAAGTTTTTTACTTGCTTTGCTTACTTTTTTTTTTTTTAGCTGTACGACCTCCTCCTGCTCTGCTAGTGTCTTATTTTATCTTGGTCCCTGGTGTACAGTCACCAGTGGGATGTGGTGTGTGAGTATTTGTGTGTGTGTGTGGCAGGGAGGTGAGTGAAAGGGGGTGATGAGGCTGCATTAGATCTTATGAAAAAAGTTGTTCTATACTAAAGACAGCTGAGCTAACTGTCTCAAATACTCCACAACCGGTAACTGGTTGTCACCAGTGAAGGTTTTTGTAAATTTGCACTCATTAACCAGTTCAAAAACAAAATGCTGTGCAGTCCTGCAATAAGTACATAAGATGCCAGTTTTGCTATTCTCTGCGTCCTCAAGACATGGGGGGGATGCCAATTCAACACTGACTGCACATGCATAAAAGCAATAGAAAACCTGCTCAGAGCAGGTGCCCACATGTACATCCAACTCCAGTTCTTGAGAACCACTGCACTGCATATTTAAGGTACAGCCCTGCTCCAACACAGTTGATCGCTGCTGATTTTTTTTTAAATAAACAATTTCACAATGTGGGATTTTCTACCCAGCTAAATAAATGTTAAATGAAACATTAAAAATGAAAGTGTTTTCCTCTTAAATTTCTGTTTGACTTTATGCTTGTGTGATGAAAGATACATTTGTGGGAAGACATATTACACATCTTGCACCAGGAGTGCAAAAAATAGTCTAGAGGTGCTTTATTTTCATTCTCCTTTGTGAAGCATGGTAAAGGGTAATAATATGGTAAATTTAAACATGTCCTGCAGGATTTTATCAAATAGAGTAAATATCAAAATCAACAAGATTCACAGATGTACTGTGTTAGTTACTAATTAAAATAAATCTCTGTTTGATTACATGTATTAAAAAATACAGCAGAAGACTGTACACACTACACTTCTGAAGAGAATAGTAGATGGGCTTTGTAAAATGCTCTTTTACAAAGCACGGTAAAAACAATTTGCTGTATGACGATCTGAGTGTAATAGAAACAACTAATTTGCTTTAATGTCTTAATATTTTGAGATTAATTCATTATTATTGATCGTCAATCAATTGCAAGTTAAGTCCAAAAATTGGACTCATCTGTACAAATCTTCAGCTACAGGAGCTGATTCAGCTGAAAGACGATGCATCCCTGAGGGTGGATAAAAGTGAAAATGCACTTAATTCTTCACTTGAGTTTATTATCTTTTTTATTATTGATTGTTAATTTTTATTTAGATTAGTCAGACAGAAGAAATGGACTGTAGTGTTAAAGCACTTTATGTCTAAAAGATAGCTGAAGAAAAAAATTAAAAACCTGATCAGATTTTTAAAAATGATATATTAACTTGTGATCAGTCACTCTAGAGTCACACTGAGAGTCCTTGTGTTGATTGTGCAACAAGAACAGTGAAGGAGTCCTCTCTCCTTGCTCTCTAATCTCCAGCTGCTTGAATAAATTACATGGACAAGAGAACTACATTATATCGCTCTGAAATATAGGAAATAACTTACATTTTTATTTGCATTGTCATCTGTATGACTATTGAGAGGTCATTCAATATTTTGAAGAATATGCAAGTTGGCAAAACATATTGCTTCAAAAATAATGATAAACTTTTGATGCATTTGTAATCCATGAAACTCCTGTCATCTTTACATGCAGTGTTTTCAACTGATTAATAGATTTCTTGGTACCATAGATAGAAATACATTTTCTGTTCATCCTGTGTTAATTTTCTTTCTAAGATGCAATTTGTCCTGTTGATAAAACTCAGTATAATAATAGTTTCAAGGCACTGACCCTAATCTAGTTATTCTTTTTGCTAAAAGCTTACATTCATATTTTTGAATCTGTCTCATGAGGTTAGCTAACAAAAGAAAATAGTTCAATTTTATCAGTGTTGCAGCATAGCATAATGATAATGTCCTCTGTAGGTCAGAGTAACATCCAAAGCTTTATATAATGAATGAGCTTGTCTGCCTGATATCTGATCTCACAGTGGAGACAAAAAAAAACGTCAAAATGTCATAAAAATCTCATTAATATGACGTATTTGAGTTTTATCTGCTTCAAACGTCTTGTCCTCAGTGCGCAACTCTTCAACATATATTTTTTGAAAAAGGTAACACACACTCACTTGTCACATTATGGTAAATATGCAACTAGTAATGTTGCAGCTGCAATTTCAGCTTTAGCTGGACAGCTACAGATTGTTTTAAAAATGTTGACAAAATCCCCACCATGAACACTGAAAGTTATACAGACTCTGTATATAACGCACAAACACAAATCAATGTAACAAAAAAGCATTTCTTAACCTTATGTCACACCACGCACACGCTCAGTCCTTACTGATAAAGATAAACTCTTTATCAGTAAGCTAAATGCCTGAAGTGACTCCAGCGGTACAGCAGTCCAACACTAATTATGGAAATAATAATTTGACTTTTGAGAACTTAAAGCCCTAGATGATCTGAAAGATCGGATAGAAATAAAGTAACTTATTTGTCTAAAGTATTTGATAAGAAGATAAGAAAAAGAGTGACATCACCTTAAAACTGACTCTTGAACTCTGATATTTCTGTTGCAAAAGTTTTTTTGGGTGAGTTTTCCAGAACTACATGCTAACGTTACAAGATTTGAATTAAATATAATCTAAAATGTAATATTCTTATGTAGATGAAATAGTAGCTTGTTGACTTACTGATGTTGATAATATGAGAGTTTAGCCTGTAGATCTTTAATTTAATTTATTTCATGGCCAAAACCAGCCTACCACAAAATGCAATGTCAAGCTTTTCTGCTATTTCAGGATTTGTGCACTACCAAGCTGTGCTTTACCTTTGTGTATTCAATGGTATCTTTCTGCTGAATGGCAAATACTGTCATGTTTCCCTTGAGTTTGTCAGCATCCATCATCTGCACCTGGGATGTGGTTTTATCAGCAGTACTAGGAGATGTTTTCCCTTCTCAGCAATTACTGATTAGTGGCTGACCTGCAAAGCTAAAACCTTCAATGATTCCCATCAGATCATATTTTTAATTCACCAGAATTATTGTTTGGATCTTTTAGTTTCATCTTACTTACAACATTGTGCTAATTGGGAGACTTGGACTGTTTTTCTAGAACTAATATATTTGAAATCCATTCACTACTCTACGTCCCAAAAGCAAAGGAAGTCGATCTGTTTGCTTTTCTGATCAGCGCTTTGCCAACAAATGTTGTATAATAGTTGCAGAGGGCCGGTTCTTGTTCAAGCCCATCAGACATGCCAGACTGATGGGCTTGGTAAAGGCAGCATGGGGTTTTGATTTGCTTTGCAAAAAACTTACAAACAGATATAATGTTAACACAGTGATATACAAAGAGCAAGTGGTGTTTTTGCTGATAAACAGCTTGAATGTCATTGAGCGAACATTATTGATGCTCTCCATCCTGCGCTGGCCTGCAGCCCTCCGTGTTCTTGGCAGCCTCAGTGCTTGGTGTTTTGGGTGATGGCATCTGTTTCTGTGAATGTGTGGATGGTGTTTACTAATGTGTAATTGTATTTCTGCACACGGTTGTCCCACTGAACTGAAATTAAGGTTGCACACTTGCTAATGTTTCAAGGATAATTGGAGGATTTGCAAAGACATAAAACTCTCTGGCGTTTTCCTTTCTATTTTAACTTATTTGAATTAGAAATGGTCTGTTTTAAGCAGCCAGAAGCCCTAACTTTAATGACTATGTTCTAGTACATTTCAACACCCCCTGGGATAAAATCATGGCAAACTCAGGGAACATTCCAAATTAGTCAAAAATATCTCAGTGAGACACTTTTGCAACATTTTGCTGATACGTACCCACCGTTCCAAATAGTCAAATCACCTGGTGGTGACTGCGCTTCCTGATGCTGTCAATGTGTGGGTGACAGCACATACTTAGAAGTTTGAAGCAGCGCACAAGCAGACAATTAACCTAAACACCCAGAGAGAAAATATGCAAATCTACTACTGGAAGCAGCACCTAATTGAATATGAAAAAATTAAGCAGAGAAAAAAAAATGAAATTTTAATTAGCAGCGTGGTAAAACTTCCACTTCTCTTCTTCCACAATTGGCCCTTCACATCTCGCAGCGTGGTCATCATTAGTGTGAAGCGTCTCTGAAAGTTGTCAGAGATGCTTCCATCCCCAGAAGGCCGCATACCTCCTCTGTGTCCTCTGTGCTGCTGACTCAACCTCTTTCCTTCCTGCTCCTGCGTTCTTTTGCCCACATCACACACAGACGCACGCGCTCACGCACGCAAGCGTTCACTCACACATGTTCAGCCGTCTCTCCCTCCATCCGGTATCCGCGGGGGTTTTTTGTCTGGCAGAGGATTTGGCAACGACCGGATTTCAGACAGCTGTGAGACAAATAGAGCAGAATTTATCCCAGAAATTAAATGATAATGCTGTGACACAGATGTGGCACCGCTGGTCAATTTATCTGGGCACGTTTCTGTTAAGGTGCTCAGCAGAACAGTTGATAATGGCTGGCTAAACCTTTCAAGTGTAAAGGAATGTTGATTATAGTTTATATTAAAAAAATAAGAGCCAAAGTGAAACACTAGTTGAGAATAATGTGGTATTTTATTTAGGAACAGTCAAATCAAGTTTAAGAAGTGCAAAATTACGATCTTCTCAAATTTCTTGAAAGGAATATTGCTAAAACCTTCATACTGTGAAAAGACTATAGAACTGACTGAATATATACAGAAATGTTCAGGAACTGTTCTGGAAAATAATATCGTTTCATAAATATTATTAAAACAACACATGCACAAACTATCATCAAACAATGATTTTAAAGCCCTCACACCGGCTCCCTGCAGCTCAGAGAACGGACATCAAAAAAACTTATGACAAGTTATAAGTCACAGAATGGTTTAACACCAAAATACATAAAAGGGCTGCTGCTGTTGTATCAACCTTCCCGACCACTCAAGTTTCTTGTTCAAGACCCCAGAATCAGAACCAAACATAGACAAACACATTTCAGTTCTTAAGCACCTTTAATCTGGAACAAACTTCTAGAAAGATGCAAAAGCGCTGAAACACTGACTTCCTTTAAATCCAGACTAAATACACACACAGATTTCCCTTTTATTATTAATAAATGGAACATAGATATTTTGATAACTCTCTATTTTGCCACTCATGTAATTTGTTTCTTGCTTGCCATGTTCCGTTTTTTATCATGTAGAGCACTATGAACTTTGCCATACAAATAAACGTGACATGAATTGACTTATTGAGACACTTTTTAATAGCTACATTCATGTCTTTTCAAGTCCATCATTATGCGGCAAAGGAAGGGGGAGGACCTTAAACTGTCAAAACAGAACAGTAAAAAATGTTTATTACTGTAAAATGCAAGTTTACAAAATTTTTAAATACTTCGGTACTATTAAACAGCATATGCCTTCTCACCAATGATGCTTCAGACACTGTAGTCACTTTTATCCCGTTTCCCTGACAGGTATGGATATTTTGCTTCAGCAGAATTTTACACAGGACAGCCCTAATACATCACTAAAACATGTTTTACTTCGACTATAATCTTCTAACACTTCATTATCTGAATAGTACATATTCCTGCCTGTGTTCATTTGTTTCTACACATATACAGTATAAGGCATGGCACAGAGCTACAGTGGTCAGTAGATTAAAGCCTTGGTCCTATTAAAAGTGTTTTCAGCAATTTCCTGAAGTGAAAGGCTAGCAACATAAGACAAACTCTAGGGCCGGTGTAGATAAAAAAAAACAAAATAAAAAACAATGTGGGCACAGAGGAGTATCTTTCAGAAAATGTGTAGAATAATTTGACATATTTACAAAAAAAACTTAGATATTACCGGATGTCAAAACAAATCATAATTAAAGGCTTAAATTTATGACAGCAAACCTAAGATATTTTCAGACATTAAAAAGTGAAAAATCTGTTATAAAAACCGCTTTAAAGCAGATTTTCTTTTCTTATAAATATTTGACCAGAATGCAAGTGAATATTGTAGTTTAATATTGTAAATTATGGATTTGAATAAATGTTTTACTATAGCCAGGTTTTGAAACATGACTTTAACTTAATAACCTTGATATTTAACAACTATGTAAATTTAAACAGAAGAACAAAGTCATTCTTAAGGTTTTTATTTGCATTTTGTCGTGATCCTTCAGCCATAGCTACGACTACAAGAAAAAAACTATTTCAACTAAAAAGGATCAAATTTCAGATGCAATTCATATTAACACCTATTCTGATCATAATTAAGACTCTTAAATAAAACCCAAAATATGTCCCTGAAGAAAACTGTGTTTTAAACACAATTTTGTAAAGTGAAAAACTTCTGGGTTTTTTGATGATTCAGGTCAATGTCGATACAATAGGTCAACTCTGCGTCACAGTGGTAAAGTTCTAATTCAGATCACAAAGAATCTCTAATTTAAAAGCTGCTTTTATCCTCGCTCTGTTTCTAACTGCAGGTTCACTCGCAAAATAACTTTCAGTTTCATAATTGAACCATACATTTACAAACTAGGACAAAGCATCGAAAAACTTAATCAAAGCAAGTGTAATCCACGCCTGTCATTCCTTCTAATTTCTAATCAAAATTCTGATTTCGTGCCTGTCTATCCTGAAATTGATTTCAGCGTCTAAATGATGCATTTTGAATCACAACTACAACTTGTGCTTACACACTTTAATGGGATTTTAATCCCATATGAGACAGAAGACATCATCTTCTGGCTACACCGTAGGGATGAATAAGGATGAGCAACAGCATGCCAGAAAAGTAGAAACAAGCTGCCATTGAAGGAAATGTTATAAAGACTCTACAGAATTTGTGCAAGTCTGTCTTTGAATGCAATCAAGGCATGCTACATTTTTAGAGGATATCTTTCAATTTTACATTAGACCACCCCTTCATGTAGCAGAAAAAATATGTTAATGCCCCTGTCATGTTATTTGCTGAAACTCATCAAACCTAAAATCTACCAGTGTAAAAACAGAGCTTGAATTATTCAGAATCAAAGTCCTTCCTATCGGCAACAAACTCTTGCAATGGATTTTACATAAATCCCAACCTTCCATCTTTCCATCTCAGTCATAATAACTTTCTTGCATTTTTTTTCTCTCTGCTGTTTACACCCCCTCCCCCAAACCTCCCAACTGTACAGCATTAAACCAAGTGTCTTAAATAGAAAGTGTGGAGATTGTTGGCATAAAATAACACCCACTGGCTCTGAACGCCAGTGATATCTTATTCTTTTTGTCCTCTCAGCCTCTCCCCTCACTCTCTGCATCACCATCAGATATTCTTTTACAGCGGTCTCCGAGGGAAACAGGGAGGGAGGCTGCGCGCTGAGTACTGACCCACACCGAGAGCCCACAGAAACTCTCCTTTCCACCCTGCTCTAATTCCTAATTTTACCCACAGTATTACACGCCGAGACTAAAACACACACACATGAAAACTGCTCAAAGCCCTCGTGCTCTCTGCCTGTTTTTTTTTTTTTTTATTCACCACAGCATTCATCCCACAACACACCACTGTGCTGATTTTCTTTGTCTGCTTCACTCTCACCTGTTTGAACCTCGGGATGTGGATCTTTTTTTCCTGCATGGCTGAGCCACATACAGTGAGGCTGTTATTTTATTATTTGTATCACTGCTTGTCGGGAATGCATAATAGAACTTCAATCAGTCGGTCCTTGACCACCTGCCTGATTATCATCTACAAATGAACCCTTCTCCTTGAGTTTTTTAAATTTATTTTATTTTATTAATTCAGGTTCTACGTCTGGAGAAGTAGGACTCCATAAAATTTATGCAAAACAAATCAACAGGTGTCTACTTGAGTTTTTTTCTTTTAGTCCTCAAAAACCGCATGCTCTGAATCCTAAAGAATTTTTCAGATTCACATTTTGAAAGTGAGGTTCTTTGAAGTTATTGTCGGTTATAGCTCCTTTATCTGTAGTAGAAAGATAGAATTTCCCATTGAGTTTGTATAATTGCTAAGGTGTCTACGGAGCAGTCAGGCTAATCACTGTTTACATCAGACATGTCAGGCTCAAGGTCTGTGATACAATTGTATCCAGCCTGGTCATGTATCTATTATTAATAGCCTGCCCTTTTATACAACCACTGCCAGTAATAATAAATATCCCATATTGCACCTCGTCAGCTCCAAGCTTAGGGCATAGGTGTGCATAAGCCCTAAGCGACTTACAGCCAGTTCTTGGTGACCGCATTTCTATGCAAACAACATTTTTTAGCTTTAGCTATAAGGATTTTTCTCCTCTACAAATTGACCGCAATATGACTTTTTCTTTTTTTTATACGGTTAAGTTAAGGGAACTATTACTATTATTTACAACAAAAAAAACTTGAATGAAATCTGAACTATCCTTTTATTACTCTTCTAATTAGGGGATAACAAAACATGCTCAGTCTTTGGGGTTCGGCAGAATAAGGCCTGTTGATATTTTCGTCACTGATGGAGAAGCTTGTTGCCAGAGGCTGTTGTTGAGTTTTGTAAGGAGAAGGCTGTGAATGAACTGAAACAGTAAGAGCAGAGTGCATAGTAAAGATTATCAAATGAAGCCATTTTGAATTTGTTTTAAAATGCCTTGGAGACTAAGTTAATATAAGTACTGTAGTTGAGTTGTTTATTATACATCACAGCAACACTAGTTTGTGATATTTGTTAGATACACAACTTCATGTCAGAGATGTGCAGAGGTAAAGTGCTGGCCACATTTATTGGCACTCCTGTTCAATACGTATATATTCATCTTTACTGCAGCGGCACATTCTGAGGCATTTAGAAAAATCTAACATCTAATTGAAGGGCATTTATTCAGTAAGAAAAGAAAAATCCCATCTTAAGAAATTGTTCTTAATAACACTTTAACAATGTCCTTTACCAACAAGGCAGCACTTGAGTCTTCTTAAATAGCATTTAGCAATGTTGGAGCACATTTAGAGAGGAATCTTTGTCAATTCTCTGTAAATCATACATTTTTTCAATGAGAGATTATGTTATTGCAGTGAAAAAACATATTTCAAGGCATTTTATATATTATCAACAGGCCTACTACTAATGAGCATAAAATCAGAATTATTGTTTACTGCTATTACAAATCTTCTAATTTAAACATATGTAGAAATCAGTAATCACTACACATCTATATTGAATATGCTTTTTTTCCATATATCCGTCAGCATGTTTATTCAGAATAGCTAAGGGGAAGAAAATAACATTTGGTTCCTAATCCACGCTAAATCCATTCAACAAATAAATGCCTGCAATGTGAACAAAGAGAGCCCAATCACCACCTGTCCTAGCTGAAAAACAGAGCATGCACAATATATCCAGGGGGAAAAAAAGCCATTACAAAGCAAGTTAAGAATGAACAAAAATGATGTCTAAAAAGTAAAGCACATCAGGTCAAATGGCCCTACAGAAATTGATAGAGCTTTAGGTAAAAACATAAAAAAACAAGCTCTTCTTATTTCTGAAGAGCTTGAGCTTTAGACCAAGCATTTATTGAAGTGTTTGTGTCTTTTGGGACACATTTTCTGAATTAGAATTACCTATTTAGCCTTTTTAAAGTAAAGTAATTACTTCACCAAAACCCTTGAGTACAATAGTAAATTACAGAGCAAATAGATGCCAAAACAGAGCAGCTGTATAGATCCAGCATCTCTGATTTAAATTTTAATGGATCATTGATCCAATAAAATATAAAGCTATTAATTTTCTGGTTGCTGTTGCATCTGTGGAATAATAAAATGTTGGCTGATTTCCAATTTAAAGGGCAATGATAACACGCTGCAGGTTATTTCAATGCAAATTCTCCTTAATGGAGAAGAGGGAACGAGCTGGAAAATTTAGCAAATGTTCAAGTTTTAGGTATATTTTTTTCTTGAATGTAGAAAGACTTGAATTGTTGTTCTTTAAATACATAAAGCAAAAACTAAGGGCATTTTTAGATCCCATAATTTTGCATGAATTCCCAATGGCTTCCATCAAGTTCAACTTTATTTATTCCTTTACATTTCTTACCAAAAACATTAACTTATGCCTTGCTGCAGAACGGCCTAATTTAATGTTATGCTCTTGTTTCCTTTATGCAAACAAGAGCAGCTAGTACAGCCTTGCTGCCTGTCTGACTTGAAAATCTTTAAAAATCTCAGCTTTATCCGAAATAAATATGTAACAACTTTGCTTAACTTTATTTTATTTACACACATTTTTTTTCCAGTAAGAAAACTGCTTGGATCCTGAGTTGTTTTTGAGTTTTGTTTATTCTGTCTTTCTTAGTTTCTTTTTTGCTAGATCAGTCTGGTTTCTGTCTTACTTTAGTTCAGTCCTTCTTTAGTGATTCTAATTTATGTTACTGCTTGTGTTTAGTTATGCTTTGTTACTCTAGTTTATATTTATTAGGTCTAGTTATTCTTTAGTGTTAGATTTATTTCATCAATCAAGGGTTCTTGATTGTTTTAAGGAACACACAAACATCTTAAAAGGAGACTAAATACCAAATATAATAATAATAATAATAATAATAATAATAATAATAATAATAATAATAATAATAATAATAATAATAATAATAATAATTTTAATTTATCTTGCTTGAATTTATTTCTATAATGGTGTAATGCAAACAATTGGAGTCCAAAAGTGAATGTTTACACTGTTATTCCTTTTTAACCTTCTTTTCTGCCTTCATTATTACAGTATTAATTTATTTTGTATTCATTTAAAAAGTTAATAACCCAGAATAAACTGTCTGGCCGCCCTTTCTTTGCTTTCTACTTCAATTTCATACATGTAGCTAAACTACATTACATACCTAACCCTTCTGTGTAATCTTGGCAAAGTGCTCTAATGAATTATGATGACAACTAATATTAAAAATAGCAAAAGCTCACAATTAGGATTAGTGATCAAACCAATAGCAAACTCATGATGGTTGATAATTTTTATCAAAACACCACGTTATAAAGCACTGCAGAAGTTTCTTTTTTGTTTGTTTGTTTGTTTTTTGTTACAGTATGTTATTATCAGGTTTTTGGTCATGAAACTAATTTAGATGGTAGAAAAATACTTGATATTTTTGGTTAGTTTAGGCATGAATTTACACATAGCTTTTCTGAAATTGGTTTGTGACAAACATCTACAAATAAAATGTTGTTTTAAGGCCTGTGTAAGCATGAATATATTTTCCATTTTCTCAAAACATTACAAATAAAGCCAATTAAACAAAAGCATAACAAAAAAAAAAAAAAATCACATTTACCATTATTATACACACATTCTTCCACAGCTCAGGACTAGAGCTCCTTTAGAGTAAGAGCCAAAATTTGGTTTTAAAAATCCATTTCTAAACTTCAGTTTGAGGTCAGAAGGTCTTCTGAAGTGTTTGCAGCACTACCCCGTGTCACCCCCCTATCAAGTGTCAAGAGCTGGGATCAGCAAATTAGGTGTGTGTCAATAGAGTTGATTCAGCTCTATAGGCCACCTCTGCTGTTGGCTCATAATCTACTTCTTCTCGCCCACATTCTGCCTCTGTGTCTTACAAGCTAAATAGGCAGACACAACAAAGACAACAGCTTGTACTTGAACAGGCTCTGAATAAAGCACTTAAAAAAATCATATTGAGAGCAGTAGTTTGCTCGGAATTATGATTCAGCAGATGATGAGTCAGTCACTGATTGTGAAGGGTGTTTTGGATGTGTTTTTTATATTTTGTTTGGAGTTTAGACTCAAAATGGGGCATGGAAAGTGTTGAATTTTGTGTGTAAAATGTTGTCATTCTTAAAAACTTTAGCACAAAACTTATCACTAAAAGAGAGGGGGGGGATCATTAAGTTAGAAAACATTGCCAGAGTGGTTGTCTGTTCTTTTAGCTTCTTTCCCGAACTCTTGTTTTGTCTTCAGCGCGTGTTATTCCTGTATTCCCAACAGGGTGCAGCGGCGGCGTGTATATCTGGCAATGTGACGAGTGAACTTAAAGACAGAAGTTCTCCTTTGACTTCACAACGACTAGCTCCGTGGTGTGTATCCAGCATATGTGCATGCATACGTGTGTATTTGATGTTCTTGCTCTTTCAGAGGGCGGCTAGGTATCATTCTCTTCGCCTTCTGCTAGAAAGACTTATCCCCTTCTGCTGCGGACTGACAGCAGGGACTACAGTATGACAGGTCACTGATGTCTGGATGATCTAAGAGGACAGTCTGTGCTGTCTCTGCCTCCGAGTCTCTCTATGTGTGCACGCAAGCATCAAAGACAAAGTAAGTCTTTAAGAAGACTTATTGCGGATTGTGTCTCTTTGGAGTAACTGAGTTCTATTTCACACCAAGTATTGTATCTGAAAAATGTCCCTAAAAATTCATTTGAGCATCCAGCTCTCATGGAAATCATACTGTACAGTGTCAAGGGGTGGAGGAGGAACAGATGACCACATTCATACCACCCAACTGCTACTGCTATCTGTAATAAGACGAGATGAAAAAAAAAAAATTCAATTCTCTTACATACAAGATACTTACTCCCACTCATGTAAACAATACAGCACATGCCAACTAGTATAAATTATTGTGGAAAAACTAAATTGAGAGGAATATTTTAACCTCTTTCTCTAAACTTTTCTTCAGAAGGATTTAAAACTTAAAATATAGGAAACAGCAGTGAAAAGACATTTTAAGATTTTGTGAATTTTCATGAGACTCTTTCATAGAAAGTGTAGCAATGTGACTAGCTTGTTACAGATTTAGAGATGGAAGGAGTAAAGAAAAGACTGCAATACAATGTGCAATGTCCACACTGTAATCAAGAAGGGGGATTTAAAGGGTTTTCGCTCCAATTATTTTATTCTGAGGAACAACAGGCAAAACACGAAATTGAGGACAAACATTGAATGATGAACTGCATGAAAAGTTTCACAATCTCCTAGATGAAAGTTTCATGGAGAGTATTGCTTTAATTGACTTTCGCCTGAAGCTCTTATGCCTTGCCAATATCTCTCAAGATGGATGGAAAGTGGAGGAATGTGAAGTTGTAGAGCTAAACATCTTTTTTTTTCAAGTGGATACACAGAAAATGCAATATTGCCCCAAAAAATGTCTAACAAGGGATATGTCATTGGGTACTAATTGATCTGTCATATTTTAGAACTGTAACAAACAGCTTTGTTTTACTCACAACACTAGGTATAAAAGATACGGTAGGTTGACAGCAATCCATCCGTCCTTCCAATTGTCCTCCTTTACTTTCTTTCTTCCTTTGACTGGGTGAACAAACTAACAAATTCACCTAATAACAATCATTAGGTGAATCGAAACATCATATGATGAAAGTATATGATGACTGAAACATCATTTACACCAATTTTAGTGATGAAACTGCACCAAAACAGAAAAATCAACTTTTATTTTAAAGAAATTGAGTCTTATTTACGCATTATCATGTTACAAATAAACTGGAGGTATTACAGCTTGGAAGTATTTCAGTGCAACTATATTCAGAGCAAAATATTATGGAATTTGTTTTAAACACTTTCTTACATTCCTGGTGAGTTTTCACATTGTTATTACCTATTTTGTTATTTTGTCATTATTATATTATTTGTTGCTCCAATGAGTAAAAAAGCCTTCATTTGATTCATCTTTTGTTTATGTTGGATAAACTCACATTGACAATTTTAGATAAGTCTTACATTTAGTTTAAGTACATTCAGTTAAATTATGAAAACAATCCTGGACAAAAATCAACAACCAGTGGCAGAAAACCACTTGCTCTTGTCCAATAACACTTCACAAGGATGGGCCACACAGAAGGATTTTTTTTTTAATCATTTCTATTTTTATAGTCCCTACAGATTGTCCATGAAAGACTTCTTCAAGGAATCAACCCTTAAACAACTTACTGTTACAACAATCCTGTAGTGGTTGTTTTGAAGAGCTGGTGACCTCATAATATCCCAGCTTTTAAAATATTACTCTGACTGCTCATATCACCAATTCTGGCATTAGTTTCAGAGCTATATCTCCTCCCACAAGAGTGTTACATGACGCATTAAGAATAAATGCATGTAAACTTAAAGCATCTCAATAGATTCAGTACAACAAATGCAGCAAAGCATCATTTTACATGAACAAAGTGAAGCAGCACTAAAGTGATTTGAACAAATGTAAATAATGAAAAATGCTAAATACAAAAGCAACAGAAACACAAGACATGAACATGTTCAGCCTGCTACATCAGTCCTGCTTCAAAATTGATTTACTTTGAGTGGTGTTTAAGTCTGCTAATCTAAAATATGTTCCAGCTTAAAGAAATAACATTAAAAAAATTACCGAAGCAAGTTTGTCTTTTCCATCTAACATTAAAATGCAAGTTAGTCTTTTTCACATTCTTACAACTATGAACTTCAGTGTGTTTTATTTTAAATTGCAAACCAACACAAAGTAGAGGACAAATGTGAAATGGCAGGAAAATAATTAAAAATCATGTTGGATACAGCCCCATAGTTGATACTAACCCCAAATTTTATTGCAATTACAGCTGAAATCTATCAGGATTAAGTCTTGCAGAAATTTCTTTGCCATTTCTCTTTGCATCATAGCTTAAGCAGTAATACTGGATTGTGTCTTTGAAAAGTATTTTTTTAGTCTTTGCCACACATTCCTAGTTGGATTTAGGTTTGAACTTTCAAAGGGTCATTTCAATACGAAGAAGAAATAGAAGAAAAAGAAATAGTAAACTACGTAGACTAAGCACATTTAAGCAGACATAGAGAAGTTCTCTTTACGAGGATTACTCTTAAGTGCTGCTCTGATACGACATAATTCTGTTCATTTTGAACTGGACGATGTACATTATGTTCTGGGGTTTCTCCGGTGAGTCTGTTGTTTTATTTTCAGCTGCTTACTTACGTGGAATGGCTATCTAACTTCAGCTAACGTTGCTCAGTTTTTTTTTAGAACTGGAGAAAAACCAACCGGAGTACAAGGTGTAGCTCTGTAAGTAGCATAGCTGTGTGAAATGAGACTGTTTTACGAAGAAATGATGTTTGTAACCATTTCTGCTAGTGTTACGTTCTTTATTACTGTGCATTTTTTTTGTGTTTATTTTAAACGCTAATTCAGTTTTCACTGAGAAAGAAGTAATTGAAAGATCTCGCTGATTTCCGTATACCTGCATGATGGGTTAACGCTCTGCATGCAGGTTGTTTTTTTTGTATGTCCGATATCTGAACAAGCCAGTGGAGTTCCAGAAGCAGAAGGGTCCCGCCGCCATCTTTGTGACTCGGACTGAAGCTTGGGACGACACAGAGGGACTGGTGCTGCTGGAGCTGGATGTTTTGCTTGGACAACAGTTAAGTTTATTGACCAGTTGTTAAAACTTATTTGCTTATCATCCTCCTGCGTGACCCTAGCGCGTAAGTAACTTTACTACTGAGTTCATTGCTAATTCGATTAAGTAGTGGTTACAATTAGCAAAAACATCGCTGTACATGCAGCAATGTTAATCAACTCAATATTGAAAACTTATCTTCCTGACCAAAGTGGCTCTCGTTTTAAAATCCCCTCATGTGTAATACACTTGCATGCAAGTCAGGAAACCAAACTTCACAAACCTCTGAGCAAATAATGATCTCCAGCTAAAAGGATGCAACGAAAAGACTGTCCTTCAAAATTAATTTTTAATTGCCAATAAAATTGAACCAGAATGTGTAATTGCCTTTATTTACACTGCCTGACAAATTTGAAAGTGAGGCCAAAGTAAGCTGTCATTGTTGAACATGATTAAAGGCTTCTTGTTGTTGCTGACTCACTTCTGAGGAAGGTTTGTGATTCGGACTTCAATGCAAAAACAAACACTTAAAAATGAGCTTCAGTGCACCCAAGCTTTGTTGCATTATTAATGGTTTCATGGAGACCAGATAGCAGTGCTGTAGGGTGGAAAAGAGGTGGGGAATATAAGACAGAAACGAAGGCAGAAAGACAAGAGAATGAGAGAAAAATACAAAAAAAAAATAGGTGAATAAAAGCAAGAATTAAATCAAATAAGAAAGTACGATCTGAGATCTTTAAGATCTTTAGAGAGAGAGGAGTGTGTGAAACAAAGTCAAATTCAAGTTACAAAGGAAAAATACATCAAGAGTAATTCTGTGAAAAAGAAGAGAGTTGATTCATCTTATCTGAGTTCATTCAACCAATTAGACCAAATCCCAAAAGCCTCTCTTTCTGGGCCCAACAAGAATGCCTCGCAGTTTATACCGCCCAACCTCACTCACCTGAAGCAAGGAGCTATTTAAGCACCCAGTAAATTATTCAGACGCCTCAGCAGTATGCTGAACAAACCTAAAAACTATCCGTATCTAAACTCTTCTATCGCAACTTTTAGTTTTTCTGCTTCTAGATTCTTTTTTCTTAATCACTTATGTTCCCTATTGTATATGATATCATAATGCCATTTTCTGGGACAAAACAAGAACAAAATAAGCTCAGATTAATTGTCATTAGATATCTTTGAATGTACAGATTTGCTAAGTTGTTCCTCCTTATCCCCAACCGAAACACATCATTGGAATATCAAGCTCGAGGCACAAGAGTGAAAAATAGGGCATACGCTAGGGATACAGTATGAGCTCTTTTGATCTCAGTTAAAAAAAAATAAAAAAGAGAAGAAGATTCACAGCCTGGAAAATAATATGTGATGGGAACAGAATTGTTTTCTGGCAGTGTGTGAAATAGATTCACTGCTTCGCAAGCCAGTGATTATGTCCCAAATAGGGTTTTTATAAGATATGTCAGAACGTAGCCAGACTCTTTAGCATTGTTAAACACTCACCATAAATCAGGTTCATGTGCAACTCTGAGAAAACCTGAAAATCATCTCCTTTGTTCTGTGACCCAGTTTCTCTCCTCTCCATCCCATCAGTGCCACTGCTCCAGACTCACCGTGGGGGCGCCCTCCCTCTGCCCAATGATCTCTTTTTCACAAAGTGTGCAAACAGTTACACCGAAAGCTAATTCCACTTTTATTTCCCTTGAGCGCAGTCTCTAATCTGATATTAAATAATAAAAATAAAAACCTTCAATCTGAAGAAAAAAAAAAATATATATAAAAATATATCTTGATCCTCTAACCCTTGGTCACTTCCATTTAACCGTCCTCATATTGCCGGTGATATCAGGTCTTCGGTGAGTTGGAGGATTTTTTTTATTGATGCTGTTTTTCACAAAGTATCAGTACTACAGATCTTACGTGGGTGTCCTTTAAAACTTAAAATTGATCACGCAAAGAAGATATGCAGACTCTGCAAAGTTGTATTTCGCTCCACGGATGTGTCTAAGGTTTCATTTAGAAAAAAATTATATTATAGTAAGAAAAAACCAGTTGAACAGGTCAACTGTTTTTCAGTAAATGCATTTTATTCATTTATGAAGTGCTTTGTAGAAACGTTTTTTTCTGCAGGGAGAACTTCAAGACTTCTGCAGAAAGCAGCCTCATGCATTGATCAATTGTTATTTTGATTCATTCCTCCAAGCAAATGTTTTTTGTCTCTTGAAGATTCTTTGGGAGTTCTCTGTGCAATCTGAATTTTCTTGGACTTTCCGGTGGATTCAAATCAGGTGATAAAAAAAAAAAGAGAGTTTGATTTTCTTAGTGGGATAAAGTTTTGCCTGACAATTCACCTTTATTTCATGTTTGTCTTCTTATCAAAAGTTGTTTTTTTAATTACTATACTTTACTTACAAACAGCTGGAAAATGTATGAAATTTATGAAAAATGTAGAGGGCCAATGATACAGTGATTATGATGTTTTGAAAATAAAACATTTAAGTAGAAAGATACATTTTTTTAATTTTTTTAAATTTTTTTATTTAAGAGTCAGTGTTGGTGATGTTCAGTCTCCATCTGATGACAGTGGTACAGGCTTATATCACATCCTCCCATGATACAAATTCATGGGAGGCATTCTCTGCTCATCACAGGCAACCGTCCATCTGCTCCATCCAGCTTCTGTTGCTATAAATCTGTCTCACTCCCTTTATTCAATTGAAATGTTTCCCAGACAAAGTCAAGAAGCAGTGCTTGAGATCCAACGTCAGCTTTGTCAACACATATAAAACTCTGTTAATCATAAAATGTCATATGGGACCATCTCACATTCTGATGGGAACAGCTCATATTTGTTGAATAAACAGGACAAATATTACAATGCAGGATATTCACATTAAATTATAACAACCTGATTTTCCTTTTTTGCTGTCGATGACAGATTTGGTAGCGAACACTGTATCGTAAAGTTTTGTTCTGCATTTATTTTAAATCGTTTTGCTTGCAAATATGCATCAAATGTGACGTGTACTTGTTGCTTTGAAAAATAAATAAGTCAACAAGAAGATTACAATTAAATGAAGGGTTTGTGTAGCCTTGCATTACACAAATCATCAATCCTAGCACACTAAATCACAACTGTCACCTTCCTAAAACAAATCACTTTCATTTTTTTGGCAAAAAATTACTTAGGCCATTATTTTAGGAAGGTGACAATATACTCAGTCATTGCAGTTGCAGATATACCTTATTCGCAAAACATCTATAAATTGTGTATATTCACATGTCTTGCATTGATGTTGTTGGGGGGGTAATTAGGAGGGTGCTGAACTTCAGGAGTTACCGATCAAGAGCAGGGCACATCTTGGACAGGTCTAGTTTTAGAAATCAGATATAATTTTAAGTATTTTTACATTGTAAGTAAGTAGTCCTTAGAACTTGATGATGTTTTGCAGTTAAATATGTGGCAGTCTCAGTGATGAGCAGCACACATTTTTATGCATTCCACCAACTCAGTTTTCACTCATCTATCTTCTTTGTACTAACAAGTGGGCCATGTGTTTATATTGGCAAAACATTGTCTGAGCTACCAGCAGTGAAGACTGAGTGGACACGTGTGGATAAGAGTGAGTTCACACTGTGGGAGGCTTGAAACTGAAACGGCGAGCTCAGCAGCCAGAAAGCTGCATGACCAGGATGATTAGTTTGACTAAGACAACTGGGATAAAGACATTCTGTGGTTCATGCAATGAAGAGTAATGTAAATATAAATATATATGCCTACAGATTGGCAGGAAAAGCTTAGAATCCCTACTCTCATACATCCTCCCAATTTAATGCCCCCGCTGGTAAAAAAAAAAAAAAAATCACTGAAATGGTTTAAAATAAATTCATATTTTCTATAATAAGCATAATCTCACACTATTGAATGTAGATACATTCAGTTTTAATTTTAGTATATTTATTTGGTGTAGAACTAATCTAATGTGAAGAAATAGCTGACTTTTACATAATCTCTGGTGTCTTGATTATAGAGACTCCTGAGCAGGTCCTATAAAACAAATGAATCTTCGAGATTTATACTTTACTTTTACTTTTTTTTAATTATCCAAGTATGTAGGAACTTTCTATTAGTTCAACAACTACTTATTTCCCTGATATAAATATTTTGCGAAACATAGGCCTATTTTTATTAGCCAGTCTTTAAAGTGGGAAAGTCAAGAGAACATACTTGTCAACTTCTGTATAATGATTGTTATATTTTTGAAAATTTGTACGAGAAAATAGCTATTGTCCAACAGTTGCTCAAAGCTACTTTGGACGGATTAATTAAAAGTAAAAAACAAAAAAATGCTGGGCATCGCAACAAATGTGGGAGTGCTGGATATGTGCACAAATGTGAGCATGCTCAAAACTGCAGGCGGCTAACTATGCCAAAATGTTGCAAAAAAAACAAAACAAAACATTTTACACACAAATAAAACATACAGTATTACAAATTATCCTTGAGCACAAAATGATCTCTTAATAATTTGTAATACTGCAACTCTAGTCGTGCCCCCACTCGTTCATACATTTATGTCCCATGTGAACGCCAGGTCCAATTCTTTTGTGGGGAGTGGGAAAAGGACGGAAGATCTGTTGAAGAATTTATTGAAGAGGTTGAGAGGGTCATCAGGACCAGAGAACAGACAACTGAGGAACAGTGTGATTTCATACTTTCGTTGTTACGGGGACCAGCACTGGAGGAAGTCAGGTTGTGTATGGGGGCTAGAACAGTGGGGCCTAGCGATTTATTCTCTTTCCTGAAAAATGCTTTTGGAGAAAGACGCAGTGTTGCACAACTTTTGCAGTCGTTTTACAATCGTAAGCAGGCAGATGGAGAAGACCTCCGTGACTACTCTCATGCACTGTCCCAGATACTGAGTTCTGTAGTAAAGCAGTCTACAAATGCTGTACCTGATGAGAAAACAGTTCTTAGAGATCAGTTTATTGAAGGTTTAAGGCATGTCCCCCAGAGACGTGAACTAAGGAAAATGGTCAGAGAGAGACCAGACTCTAGTTTGCTAGATGTGAGAAATGAAGCTCTCCTCTGGGAAATGGAGGATAACCGATCCCATGCTGCTAAAGGAGTAAGGAACAATATGGTTCAGTCAGGAGCATTCGAAACCCAGTGCTCTCTGACTAAAACAACTCCACGCAGTGACCCCCCTTCAGCTTTAGATGAGGTGCAACGGGTTGTTGCCCACCAGGGGGAGCAGTTAGCTGAGGAAAAGCATTGACTGCCCTATCAACTGCTGTAGGTGAACTGTGTAAACGTACTAATCTGACTTCACCAGAACCCAAACAAAGAGTTAGACCACAGCCTGCATTTACACATGATGGTCAGCCTATCTGTCTTTAAGTGTCAAGGGGTTGGACATATTGCCAGAAAATGTCCACAAAGCAAAGGTGTTTCTATGAACGCTGCTTCTGCATCTCCTGGGGGACAGGGAAACTAGAACCCTCGGTTGTCATGAGCCAAACAATTCGGGGGGAAACAACTGGCTCACTAACAGAAGCCTTGGACAGAGACATAGTTTTAGAGAGGGCGGTTGGCGAATGTAAGGCGGTGGAAATAAAACTACAGGGTGTGAAAGTCTTCTTTACACTGGCCATTTCAGAGGGTTTTTTCAACAAGCACTGGTCAGAAAAAGACAGCATCATTCATCCTACTTTTGAATGGCTAAAA